>QOCX01000888.1:25397-37130 GCA_005959815.1 Sarcophaga bullata
AAACATATTCACTGACAACATAATAAATATATTTATCGTCGGTAACCTGCCGACAGTATATATTTTGTTTTCTCATAATCTTCTGCCATATCATATCAGCTTCGAACGACCGCCGAGTTCAAACATTACGGCAAGAAGTGATCGCTTATAATCGATTTGCTCTTCATGAGTTTCCTCCGGAATTTGACGTAATCTGAAAATTTGGTGAAATAAGCTTTTAAGAAGCTTATATGAGTAGGAAGAATGCCTGTAATAGACGCATACAATGGAGTTTCTCTTTTTCAGAGCAGACGTCGTCGATTGGGTTTATTACAGAATTTTTACTGTCATAGCCTCGTATAAGAGTAGAGATGTCTTGTCTACATAATCTCAGCATATCTCGGGAATCCGTGTTTAATCTGGCAGAAAGTTGCTTGGAATTTCAAACGGTCAGACGCTTAACCCTTTGATAAAATTTTCGTGTACCATTGTTCACCTGCACAACTCGACACCTTACATTTTCGCCTTTTCCGCTGCTCGTTTATAAAGGCGTCTTTCCTCATTTCTCTTCACTAGACAACAACTCACGTAGTGACGGACTTCAACGTTTCCCGTTGCACCCCGGTCTCGCTTGAAACAAGGGACTGTTTCCACAGTAGTTCGCAAGGAGAGGAAGATGTTGTTCCATAGTTCACCCATGATTTTGAAAATAGGTGGGCTGACTGAGCTTGTATAAGAGTTGAGCAGAGAACGCTTTAGCAGTACTTTGTGATCGCAGCTTTATGAAATGTAGTAGAGTGCGCAGACCTCAAAGTGTTAATTGGCAATCGTAACTTGGCTGAAACAAATCTACCTTCAAATCTTCCTTCAATCACAATCTGAGTATCTGACTAACTATCGATCTGGGGAGAACCAAGTAGTTTACTGAATGTCGAGATGCTTAATCTTTGTGCTACAAACTATTCATGCTTCACGCTGAGGCGAAGGTATTCGCCGAGTTTCGTACACCTCCGCATAAAATACCCATCTCGCCGGAGCATCCTCCTCCATTCTGACAATAAGGTCGAGGCAGCACAGCCGCTGGATATTATTATGCTGCACAAAGTCTATGTCGTTGAGGAGCTCATACAGCTCACTGTTGTATCGGATGCGGAAATCATCGCCATCGCACTGCACCGAAGATCTTAAGTAGGACTTTTCTCTCGAATACTCTCAAGGCTGTTGCATCAGTGATTCAAAGGGTCCATTCCCCTGTGCCATAAACATGCACGGGTAGGATGAGCATATTAGTTTCGCCGTACGATATGTCTCTGCTACTCAATTGCCTATTGAGGCCATAGTAGCACCTGTTGGCAAGAGTGATCCTGTGCTTGACCTCCAGACTGACATCTTTTTTGATGGTAACGGCGGAGCCAAGTTAAATAAATTCTTTATCGAAAGTATAGTTATCGACAGTAATCTGAGTTACAATATGCTTCATGTCTCTACTTGTCGATAACATTGCCATTACGATGCACTTCCGCATAACACTCTCCATGACGAAGTTGAAGGGTCACATGAGAAGTGATTAAAAATATCGCACGGTATTAAAAGGTTCAGAGAGGTCCATTCCTACCTTGACGTAGCTGAAGGAATTATTATAAGCTTCGCAGGTAGTACTGTAGCTTAGACATTGCGGCAAAAACACGTTCCCTTATGGGGCTCTCGAAAGCTGGCTTATAGTCGAAAAAGGATGGTGTGTTCCGACTTATATTTCGTGATTCTTTTGCAGGATTTGACGTAGTGTGAAAATTTGGTCGATGGAGAACTTGCAAAGTCTGAGGTGCACTGATAAGGTTCAATCAGTGTTTTGACGCGTGGCTGCAGTCGTTCACACAATAAGCCTGTAAGAATATTATATGCGATAGGGAAAAGGCTTATACCCCTGTAGTTGGAGCATATCACAGGGTCTCCCTTTTTCAGGTCAGGACAGAGAACAATGAGGTTCCAATCATTAGACATACCTTCCTCCAGCTATATTTTGTAAATAAGCTGGTGCACGCGTCACTCATCTCTTATCCTCGGCTGACTGCAACGTTTTCTTATATGTGGCATTTTTTGCTGCAGCTGCCTCGTGGCACTCCTTTATTTCGTTGGGGTGGGCGCTCGAAACCAAGGACTGTTTCCGCTCTCACCTTGTAGTGCGCAAGGAGTGGAAGATGTTGGCCCACAGTCCACAAATATCGCTGAGATTATATGGAGAACGACGGAGCTTATCTGAGACCACGTGGAGGCTGTGTATCAACTTGAATAAACAAGACAAGAATCGTCCTGGAAGTCGCCACGTTGATCATAGTCAGAAACCTTCCTTTGTTTGCATGTATCCCATTAGACCCCATTGAAAAGCGAACTGATTTTGCACAATTTAAATGCTATGGATATTGTGGCTAATCTTTTGTTCACAGTATTAAACCCAGATATAAGTTAGTGAAGTCCTTTACATACATAAACCCGTATTCAAATTCATTTGTAATAAATATCTCATAATGCTTGCTTTCTGAATCCGATAGAATACAGTAATCTCAATGCCACCTTACTGACCAAAATGTTGAACTTGACCTTTTTTATTTTCTTATTATTTTTTTTACCAATACAGCCTAATTTTAAATAGTATACATATTTTCCGAAAATAATAAATATTCTTGTCATTTTTGTTAAAATAGGAATATAAATTTAAAAAAAAAATACATTTTCTAATTAGACTTCTTCACAAAATTGTCTTCATTTTACAAACGTCTAACAGGCAGACATAAAAAGTTTATTGAAACAAAATTTAACATTTAAAGGGTTAAAGTGATTTGATTTACCAACACATATGCAGTTGACAGTAGGTATTTCAATCTATTGGCATGCCATCAAATTTGTAGCGTTATTTTTATTTTCCTGAAATAATACTTCTATACTAGAATAATCAAAAAATAAAGATTTTATTAAATTAAACTAAATTGAATTATTGTAAAAATAACTGCCTTTAAATCTTTAAATTAAATAAATTTTGCCACATTTTTAGTTCTATGAACTATTTTTTTTTTACTATTTCCTATCTATTTTTATCTTTACTTTCATATTTTACTTTACTTTATCTGAAAAATAAAAATGTGAGTATTTCTATAGCTAAGCTCCTCAGCATGCGGAGTAAGAAAAAACAAACAGCAAATCAGTACTTTAAATTCTCCTATCAGTCGACTTCAACAAATACAATATTAAGCAGACAATATTCTTATTGCTTCGCCATAGAGATGTTTAATGAAAATAACTTTTATGTTATTATCTGAAGGGCAAATACTTCTTCTTTTATTTTAAGTTTTTTTTTTCTATCAAAATTTTTAAGTTTTTAGAAACTTTTAGGAACCTAAAAATTTCTGTCCCACATACAGCTACACAAACATTCAGTCACAACAAACTTAAATCATCAACTTGTTGCTTCAATTTTTTTTTTCTTCTCTGTTTTATGTTATTTATTATTATTTTTCGCTCTCTCTCTCTCTCTTTCTCTCTCTTAAAATATTTAATACATAAAAAAAAACAAGAATATTTTGTTTTTTCATCCAAAGAGAAAGTTTTTTATTTCTTTTTTTTTGACCTTGAAATGGTAATCCCTGCCGTCTCTCACCCTATTTAAATGTTTTTTTTACGAGAAAATAATTTATGCGTCTGTTAAAGAACAACGAAAAGTGAAAAGAGCCATTACACTCCCATTCCCGCCAATTAAAAATTATTACGCATAATTGCAGACAGCAAGACAAGAACGACAGACTTACTTGGGGAGAATCATAAGAGAATTAAATAAAAAAATTAATGAAAAAAATAGGAAGCGAATATATGATCAAATATTGTAGTATCCTTCGTAGAATGTAAATTAAATCTAAAAAATCTATTTATTTTTCGATTTATTTTTAAATAATTTAGATTTTACCTCATTTTAATTTTTTCTTCTTCTCAGTTTTATTAAAGTCGATATATTGATTTCGATGTGAACCTTCTTAGGTACATACTTACATATACGCATATGTATGTATGTAAGTTATGTTCTAAGCTTATTGACTGCGATGAATTACTTACATTTATTGCGTAAGAATCATATTGGAATAACAAGTGCTCTTGAGCTTCACTGGAGACTAATAGCACATGAATAGTTTTCAGAAGCACATTCAACACTGATTTTTTTGCATAAATTTAAACCCACTTGAACAAAAATATATTTATGTATATATGTATGTATATGTGAATATATAAACATTTTATACATTTGTATTTCCATATAGAAGTCCATCCATCGAACTTGAGAAGTGTCGATCTGTAAACATGTCAGGTGTTGGAAATAAAAGTCTTTTTAGCACCAGATAACGCTTTATAGCAATTTTTAAATTTCTACCACTTGGGTTGAACTTTACAGGGAATCGTGGTAGTTTTTATTTTAAGGGTTAAATACTTTGAAGAGAGAGTAAGTTCCTTCCCGTAGTCATAGTCATACATGTGTCAGAAAATCAAACTATAAATAATTGGACACGAATTATTAATGTCTTGCAAAGGCATCAATGCAGAAAACTAACAGGCAGGCAAAGAGGAGTAAATATTTTTTTGTTATTTTATACTAGAATATATATGAAATCAACAGATCAAATAAAAAAAAAGTTGCTATGTTATGCAATACATCTTTCGTTTATATCTTGAAAGTTAGTTAAAGAAAAGAAAAAATATTGTAGTGAATGTAACTAGAGGAACTATTTAAATATTTTTGTCCTTTATTATATCTGCTTATAAGTATTTTTAGTGCCACAAAAAATAAATGTTCCCCGCTGAATAACACCGAAACTTGTGCAATCTTGATTTTTGCTTCAAAATGTAGTGAAACTATTTCGATAAATGCATTTCGCTTATAATCGCAAAAAATTTTACTCGATACTCAAAATTTATTTAAAATATTCGTTTATATGCACTCGATTTGCGACAATTTTCTTTACAAAATTGGTTCTGTTCAATAGCTGCCTCATTCGTGCGATTAAACATTTCTGGATTTTTTTATGGGGATATGTTCAGTCATTGGGTTAATCTGATAAAATCGCAACTCTTGAGCCACTGAAAGCGAATAGTAGCCA
This sequence comes from Sarcophaga bullata, assembly GCA_005959815.1. Lineage (NCBI taxonomy): Eukaryota > Metazoa > Arthropoda > Insecta > Diptera > Sarcophagidae > Sarcophaga > Sarcophaga bullata. The sequence goes on from QOCX01000888.1 coordinate 30,515, forward strand.
TTAACGCGGTGCAATAGATTTACTGGAAACAGTAGTAAGAGGTTGAACAAGGCAATGTAATTGCATTGAATGTTTCTTAAGGTTTCATTCTTATCGGCTCTGAGAATCCACACTGTCCCACCCAGAAGACGTAACCAACTGAGACAACATCTTAGATCATTGATTACTAAGAGAAAACGTAAAATACACCTCCTTGAACAATTTAGCAGCGGGTCCAAAGTGACACTGGGGCCCAACAAATTACAATTGTCGCCGACCATAGTTAAAAAAAAGTTAATCAAGTCGACAAATAGAATTACCAGCTTAAGTGAAACTGGCTATTGCCTCAGGTGTAGGATTTCGATACAAAAATTCACCGCTTATAAGGCTATCCTGCAAGAATTTTGAAGTTTTTATGTCCGGGGAATACTGCATACGCTAAAGTGTTTATTTTATAAAGAAAAACAAACAAGAACAAAACTACAAATATATTATAGGAACAAAGAGGACAATTGTCGCCGACCATAGTTAAAAAAAAGTTAATCAAGTCGACAAATAGAATTACCAGCTTAAGTGAAACTGGCTATTTGCTCTCAGGTGTAGGATTTCGATACAAAAATTCACCGCTTATAAGGCTATCCTGCAAGAATTTTGAAAGTTTTTATGTCCGGGGAATACTGCATACGCTAAAGTGTTTATTTTATAAAGAAAACAAACAAGAACAAAACACAAATATATTATGGAACAAAGACGACAACGACAAAAACAACAAAACATTGCGCAAACAGAGACGATGAAAAACAAACATAAAGAGTTTCGAAAGGTAGAATAAAAAAGAATTAATAGTGGGTTCTCGAAGTTACAGAAAATAAATGATATATCAATGTAAGGTGGCCTTTATTCAGTAGTCAAAGAGTTATAGTAAGAGGTGCCTTAGTGGTAGAGTAAAATAAATCAACGTCGGTCATTAAAACAATTTATACAAACGAAACTTTATTACATAAATGCTTCTATCTATAAACGGAAAATAATATTTCTGTCATATTTTATATCACAGTAGTTAATCTCAAAAACGTGAATATATTCTTAATAACAACTGCTATACGTACCATTAGAAGAAAAAGAATGAATATCAGTGATCTAATAATATACAAACTTTTTTGATTTATATTGCTGTCAAATTGGCGTTTAAAACGTTTCGGATTGTTTAATTAGATGAGTTTCCACCCAAGGTTTTAAGTTAACTGATTCTTCTTAAGCTATTAAACATTTGTTTGTTGGTTACCATAAACTTCTAATAATTTGTTGCTAATATTCACTCACAATCTGTACAAAAGTAAAATTTATTATTCCCCATGCCGCTAACTGATTGAATTAAATGTAGAATAATAATATTAAAGTTTCTTCCCTTCAAGATGCATATTTTCATTCTTTTATTACAATTTTGATAAAAATGTTTCACCGAAACACGTGTTGGTGAGATTACAGCTACAGAAAAATTATAAATAAAATGAATGAAAATCATAGTTTTTGCTTAAGAAACTTTAACGGGTTAACACATTTAACGTAACATTACATAATAAACGTATATTGATTGTATATGTAAGTCTTTGGTTTCGGCAGTTTTGACCGACACATTTACATTTAATATTCAAAATTTTTCAAAATATCAAATTACAATATCCTCTACGACCCATATCAAACAGCACTAATATTAAACAAGTAACTTTTAGTTATGTTTTGCATTTGTTGTAATTTTCTTATACCTGGAAATTTTCATTTGCAAATTACTACACTCACGCGCTGCAGTAATGCATATGCATTTTCGATTGTAGATGAGTTTGGGTTATGATAAGCAAATCGCAATTAATATAATTTTATGGAATATTGGAAGCTTTAGGTTTTCACGCTTATCCAGGAAGAAGGCAGGTATAAAATGTATAACGGAAAATTTCAATGATCGCTGTAAAGGTTGAGAAAGGGTAGGTTTTTTATCCTTTCTCTAAGGAACTCATTTTTTAAAATCTTTGAAAAGCAAATACATACAGAACGGATTGAGGATCGTTTAAAATAAAGTATAAGCGACTGACTGGTAATGAGTAATGCAAAGAAAACGTGATTCTAAATATTTTATTTCATTCCATGGCATTATAAATTTTAATTCTTACAACAAAAAAAAGGATGAAACCAAAAAATGCAAAATTGTATATCATCAGCCTTTTCTTATGCGGTTAACTCATTAACTATTTTTTATAAGGATGGAGATTATTTTATCATTTAAGAGAGTTGCCAACATATGTCTTCTTGCATTAAGAGGGAAGGTTAGTTAACTGTCAATATCGAAAAACAAAATAACTGAAATATTTGGTTAAATGTGTACATGTATACCTCGTAGGTTATATATTGTCTACTACAACTATAGCAAAAATTCATCAATGGAGATTAAATAAATGGTTTGGATTCGTTCAATCCCATGAGTACCTTCACACTAAATCTTATTTGAAATATTACTAAGGTATACGACGTATGTGCTGATAAATGCTATCAGCCTAAAGGAGCGATTCATGTTAGTTGTGGTGTTAATCTGGCTGGAATTTATAGAAGTTACTAAGTGTGCTTATTCGCCTATGAAGGCCAGAAGATCGACATAGCTACAAATTACAATGGTAATAAAAACCTAGTTAATTAACCTCCAATACCTCCACCTAAATTGGTAGTTTGCTCCGAATATTCCAGTAAAACTTTTAATCATGTATCATATGCTATTGCTTTGACAACAAAGTAACCACTGGAATGGAGCAGCTGGTTTTAATTTCGTTTTGAGACAAAAATTGATAAGTTTTCTTATATAAAGAACTCTAAGACCATGTTCAAACGTTATCAAGCTTTGTAGTAACCGATCAATAGTACCTCAACAATCGCATATAATATATAAATTCACTTTGATTGACGCCTACAAACTTGACAAATATTAAATTGAAAGTGTTTGACTGTAAATCGGTTCAATTGTAGATTCATTAATGATTTAGCAATGCCGGGGCATATGAAAAACTCTAAATACAAAAATATATGGGTGTAACAGACTGTTTTTTTTTTTTGTGGATTTAAGATTTTCATTTATTGTGTCTGTTAGTACAGGCAACCCATGAGATTGTGTACTGTTCTGATAAATACCATATTCCACATGCTCTAGCCCAAAATTTTTTTCTTTTCTCGCACTTGGAACTTGATTACTTGTCATGTCTAGAAATATCTAACTTAAGTTCCACCTGTAATTCAAAGATACAACCATAAACAATTTCGCAAAGTTATAGTTTCAATTAAAATATAAATTATGCAATAAAAGATTTTTTTACATTAAGAGAAGATAATTAATAAAAACAGGTTTTAATTGATTTTCGTTTGCTGGAATATATAAAGTTAAATAAAATTTAAAATATAAAAAACGTATATAATAAATATGTCTTAATCGTATATGCCAAAAAATACTAAGATTTAATGAATAAAAAATATCTGATCTGTGAAGAATTAAATGAGAAAATTGAAAACGTTTAAATTTATAAAAAATTACTGTAGTGGTAGTGTGTCATTTGAAGACAACATTTATAAAAAAAGATGAGTGAACTGTTACACTCCTTAAATAATAGCTGCGGTAATTTTTGACTGATTTTATTAAACGAAGTGTCAATCTCTTCACAAAAGAATGCACTTTAAGAATATCATCACTTGTTTTATGGTTTTTAATTAAATTTTTCAATTAAGAATGGACAAACTTGAAAAATTAAGAAAAAAAATTAATATTTTCTAAGTTTATCCAATCAAAACTCATAACATATAAGTTTGAACAAAATTTCCCTTTCCAAAAAACTTTAGATTTTTAAAATTGGTTGAAACATATTTGTGTGAAAAAATAAAAAAAATCGTTTTTGTTGTTAAATAAAAACCTGGTTTGCCAGGTTCGGAAATTAATAAAAAAAGAATAGTAATTTTTTTAGTTCCTACTCAAACTAACTGGAACAACCTTAGATAGGGTTTATCGCGGTGGATTTATCTTTTGTATTTTGACGCATAGTGTTATCAATTTATAAGAAAAAAGAATACGAAACAAATAAAATATTGTAAAAAAATAAAAAATATTCATTTAAAAAAAATTGTTCTTATTTAATACATTTGTATTAAAATAAAAAAATAATAATTAAATAAAATCTGTTTTTTATAAAAAATTGTTTCAAAACTGTAAATAAGTAAAAGTAGCGATCAGGTGACCAAAAAAGAGGATTTTATAATTGTATTGTCACATTAAAAAAGTATGTATAAACCTTGCCACAGTAATTACGAATCATAATATTCAGTATGAAAGTATACGAAAAAAACTGTAAAACTTCTAAAATGCTTTAGAGAAGAACTGCACACTGAACGCGGTACATAAGGAACGGAGTAATGTACCAACATGTCTTCGAAACAATTCGATCGCCTTGTGAGGATCTTGACGCTGACAGAACGAATACCAATTTATCCAATTTAGGAAACTATTTTTTCTATATGGATCATCATGAATGCATACCAAAAGGGGATGAATTGAATCTCTCAACTTTGTTGAGGCCGATGGTCATAGAGATACTTCCAACTTTTCTGATACAATCATCTCATCAACTCTTATATAATTTGACACTCTGGGAAACAGGTATTCAAGAAAAAATGTAAAAATTACAAATGTTCATACTGCACCTGTACTAGATTAGGCAAAGTAGAGTACTGGCCAACAATGAATATGTGAAGATAAAATTTTCTTAACTGCGTGGAACAAGTTCCGATCTATCGGATTTAATAAATGTTTAAGGACCATTATTACAAATTGCCGTTAAAGTTGAGTTTAACTTTGGCTAAAATAAACTTTACCTTCTTTTTGTTATTACAACCTAATGATAAAATAAAACAATGTCGGTAATCCCCGGCGGTCAGACATCAAAAAACGAAATATGAAAAATTTCTTCGGCGGCTTCCTTCTCAGGCCAGATTTCTGGCAAAACTCTGGAGGTAATAAAATTGCCATGTAACAGTTTCTGCAAAAATCTGTCCGTCTAGGAATCGACTTTAAACTGTAGGTCCGTCCTCATGTAATAAAATTCAACACACACAACATAAGTGGTGAGAGAAGCCTAGGCCGTAATCCTGGACTGAAGGGTTGTAATGGCCAATTATGTATAATTGACACAACTGGTATGTGTAATCGTGCGTACAGTTATTTAATAAAAAAAAAAGGTTTTTTAAAAACGCAGTGTCCAACAGAAATTTTTTTTTCTGTTTGCTTAGATTTTGAAGGGTTGCTTATTCCCCCTTATATTGAAATATCTATAATATTGGCAGCATCTAACCTCCACTTCTATTCTCATTGTCCACTTATATAATGAAGAAACAATTTATTTTGCCCGCTAAGAATTCCATGCTTTAAGCTAAAGGCCAAATTGTAATAATGCCCTATAGTGTTATTATTCTGTAAAACAAATAAATATATGTTCATATATATATATATATGTTCATATATGTATATACATATATATATATGAATTTTTATTTTTACATGTTATATAAAAAATGTATGTGATCAGGTATAAAAAAATTATGTTTTCAATAATTATCTCATCTTCAAAATTTGTGTTTTTTTTCTTTCGTATTAAAAAAAGTTTTTATTGNAATTTATCTGCATCTGTATGTTTTCCAATCAAATATTTACTTCTATTTCGCATGTTCATATACATATGTACATAAGTATTTCAGAGTATACTGATAAAATACATGTACGTTCGCATGGTATGTACGTGAGTATAAATAGAACACTAACATATGTACATACGTATTTCGTTTAACCCAAATGTACTTAAAAACAAAGTAACACGCTGTTTTTAATTGTACCCATTTTGTGTATACATATAAATATGTACGCTTTTTTATATTTAACTTCAATATGCAAATTTACCAGCTTCCTAATATAGGATTATCAAAAAAAAAAAATTGTAACACAAAACATTTATTGACGTAGAGCAATACACAAAAAGGTGGTTTGAAACGAGATGCGTGATATTCACAGAAAGGGATCATAACGGAAGAACTGTTTGTCTCCAGATTGGGATGTAGAAATTGTAAAGCATTGTAATTTAAATTTTCTCTTTAAGCCTTTTCGCCCATTATTGTCCCATATTAGAAATGCAAATTATATATTTTTGTTTATTAGTTTTCGTCCATAGCATTTGCCAATTCATGTGATCGTTGTTTTCTTTTTATTATTTTTGCGTGAACAATAACAAGGTTTGCACATTTTCCATTTTCAATATAAAGAAAAAGGTTTTCCGAAACTCGACAATCAGCACTTTAATTATACGCAAAATTATATAACAGCGTTGTTGCTGTTAATGCATTTGCATATTCAAATTAAAATATTCAATTGAGGTATGCAGGCAATCCTTTTCTACAATACAGACACACACACACACACACATCCATACATAAAATAGTATTTTATTACAATTTCATAGGTAATATGGCAAACAGATGTAATGAGACAGACGGGATGTTGATATTCTTTTTCGTAGAGGCACATACTTATGTATGTAGGTATGTATGCATTTATGAAGTTACG
>QOCX01000888.1:37142-66773 GCA_005959815.1 Sarcophaga bullata
CATGAACAAAATCCAGCACTTACTAAAGCAACTGCATCCTCTACGCATTGTACAGTAAAATTAAAAATCGGGTGTGATAACGTTGACACATTTAGTGGATTACATTCTTAGTTATCATTACGAAATTTATGGCATTTGACATTGTTAAATAATCAGTCAAAAATTTACAAAATTTAATTAAATTTTGTTTTAACATAATTTTCTTAAGGAATTGTAAAAATGAAAATGAAATCATATCTACGAAATGAGAAAGTTACTCTTGGATTCAATTCCATTGTATACAATTCTAATGTATTTTTGAAAACCTAATTTTTTAGTAGGATCTGCAAAAACAAATTATTAATTTTGCAGTGGCATAAAGTAATATTGCGCTTGGATTATCTAATTAATTCGACCGAACAAAAATGTTGTTAATCAACTGTGTTACGTATTTGGCCATATAAACAAAAATCAAAACGGTATTAAATGCCTGGCAGTTAATATGGCTTATAAACTAATCTCTCATTCATTTAATTTTAGTGGTAAAAACGTACAGTCACCTGGTTGATTGTAAACCTTAAGAAAAGTTCTTACGAAAATGTGAACTAGTGGTTTCGATTTTGTTTGGATTGTTTGGATATTTTCCTGCATTTGTTACTACGTCAGGTACAAGAAAAACAATCCTTGAACATTTGTGAGGTCATTCATGAGGTTTTTAGCATTTATAGTTCACAGGACAGATAAAGTTTGTAAAATTTCTGGAATTTTCAATTACACGAATTTCAAAATACAAGAATTTTAACTCTGAATGTAGAGCACAGAACCAAGAACCAAGTATTAGTCTCTCTTCTTTCCTGCTGAAAGCCATGTAGAGAATCATCGATATTAATCTACACGCCAGACATACATACATAAAATAATTGGCCATTAAACCCTTCAGTCAGGATTACGCCTAGCTTCTCACACCACTTATGTTGTGTGTGCTAATATTTTTTTTATCATGAGTGGCGGGACCTACAGTTTAAAGTCGAACTCCGAACGACAGATTTTTTGAGAAACTTTTCATGGCAATTTTATTTACTCTCAGAGTTTTTGCCAGAAATTCTGCTGAGAGGAAGCCGCCGAAGAAATATTTTTTCATATTTCGTTTTTTTGATGTCTGACCGGGGATTGGAACCCTGGCCTTTTGTCTAATAAGCCATCACACTACCCACTAGACTACGGCGACTTTCAACGCGACCTACAGCGCAGAAACTAGATGGAAGTCTTCTATCTAGACAACAGCATTCTTACAATAAGGGAAGGTCCGTTGACACTGCCTTACATAACCTACGTGTACGATAGAGGAATCGCTTGGACGGAAGGAGTATACCCTGGCTGTTTTTCTAGACATAGAAGGAGCCTTCAACAACATGGAATTAGAGGAGTGGGAAGATGAACTCCCCTCTACTATGGAATCTGGTGATGAATGAGTTACTGGTGATGTTGGAACACGTTGGCTGTAGGGCAATTGCCTATNATGTTGTTCTCACTTTTTCGGGCAGATTTGTAGGCACTCTCAGAGACAGGATGCAACTTGCTCTGGGAAAGATTAAGGAGTGGGCATCCAAGATCTACACAGTTTTTGTTAGGCAAGGTTTTAAATTTATGACAGGACTCGGTGGCGATGCAAAGCTCTTTCATTTACTCTCTCAATACAACGTTGCAGAAGGTTTTTCATTTTAAATCTTTAGGTATTTTAGAATACTTTTTTAAAATCACTACTAAAAACAACCTTTATACATATGAATAAATAAGTAATCGCTTATAGATACACCCTTTCATTCCAACTGATGGAATTTTTTATACGAAAACATCCCCGTTGAATGAAAAATGTTCAGTCAAACCGCAATGTTTTGTAAAGATTTAAGCTACAACGCTAAAGTACTAATTTTCGTTCAAATAAATTACGAATTACGACGGATATAGTTTAGTCAAATTTAGGATTGTTATCTTCAAAATTTTATGTCGGACCTGGATTCAGATCTCAAAAAATTGATCCCCTCAAAATAAAATCAGGCTTGAGGAGTATACTAAATAGATTAGAGAAATTCTAGAATCTGAAACAACAACGTCTCTTACAAGTGACTTCGACTAGATTCCATGCTAGAGTCAAATTACCTACAAGCGTCAAATTACGAATAACTAAAAATCTTAAAAGACCTATTTCATTTAAGGGTAACTTTGTTTTCTGCCGAACACAACTCAAAAGAAAGGCGCGGTATGGAAAAAATAAATAATAAGATGATTATAGACTTGTCCCGAATAGTCAAAAGAATACTCCGTTTCAGTTTTAATACTATTCTACGTCTGAAATATTACCCTAAAGAGTGGAGATTGCACTTGCTAAAATGATACCGAAACCTGTTAAAGATCATACCAAAGCGGAGTCACACAGTAGTCCTATAAGTTTATTATCAACAGCGTCAAAACTGATATCTAAATTAACTCTACTACTAAATGCGAACAAATGTACTTCGAACCATCAATTTGGTTTCAGAGGAAAACGAAGCACTATTGAATAAACATACAGATTAGTCCAGGTCATAACAGAAACATACGAAGAGAACAAATACTGTTTCTCCATTTTTATTCACTTTTCTCACGCACTCGACAGTGTTTGGCACAAAGGATTGATGTGTAATTTAAAATTAAATTTTTTGAGTGTATTGGATCCAGTTTTGTGCATATTAAGTTTACTTCGAATATGTCAGTGAGCAGTCATACTAATTTTTCAACCTTTGATATTATTGTAGTTAAACACTTGCTTTGGTTTTGAACTCATAAACTGAATATACATTTTTATTGTTTTTAAAACAAGTATTGTTTTATTTCCAAAACCATAACATTAATTTGTGGCCACGAGGACAATGGCACCAGATCCTAAAATTCTGGAATTACTTCAAAAACAAGGAGATGTCAAGATTATCCTTGGGTATTTCAACAAATCAAGAGGAATTAATGGATAAATTATCGAATTGTATAGCAGAATTCTATTTCGATTCAGAAAATTCTATCACATTTAACGTGTTATATAGTCGTCCTGACGATATGTATCTGGTGGATGATAAAAACTTGGATGACACAGCTTGTGTGAAATTTTAGATGAGGAAACTAAATCCTGTTACTTACGGAAAATATGCTGCTTACATTCTTCCCAAGAATTAGGGATATCTCATTTGCATAACCAGTTAATATCCTCAAAGGTATGTTGGCACTCAAGAATCAGTTTTTAGTTTGCGGCGCAAGTGCCTGCAGACTGTAAAAAAACTCAGCAGATTAAATATCTTACCCGCCTCGCATTAACGAAGTGAAAAATTTAAACTATACAAAATGAATTCCTATCAATTCAAACGCTTAGTTTTTATTTGCGGACTGCAATCTCATCGAGATACGGAGGTTCGTAAGAAATCATTAGCTATTCTTGAAGACGATTCATCACACAATCGACAAGTTGGTTACCAGTACTCAAGGGCTAATAAATCTTAAACGGAATACCGCCATGGTGGAAGAAAACACAACAGTGTCCATTAATGCCGTTAATTAAAAATCAAATCTTCAAAAATCAAAACAATATGATAATAAAAAAGTTCCATAAACCCCATGTTTTGTAACGAGTGGCTCCAATAATTAAATCAAGCTTCTAGCCGAGTTTGATTGCCAGGTCAGGCTAAAAGAATGAAGTACGGGTATGAAAATTGTCAGTTGTAGAATTTGATACGCTTTTAATATTTGGCACTGATATGAGTGATATTTTTGGTATCTGGGAGCAACCCTTAAATAAAATTTGCTGTCAAATTAAACAGACTACAATCAACTCTAATACGTTACATAATATTAGAAATAAATTTGCAGATATTTTTCAGAACACTCCAGCAAATTGTACTAAAATGACAGTACAATTCCATCTAAGAAAGGATGCTAAACCCATTTTTAGAGCCAAAAGACCAGTGACATATAAAATGCTTCCATTGATAGAAGACGAAATTGACTGGTTACAGTCATTAGGAATACTTTCTCCTGTTGAGATCTCAGATTGTGCAGCACTCATTGTTGATATTAAGATGCCAAATGGTAAAATTCGAATTTGCTGGGATTAATCAACTGTAGTAAATGATAGCTTGGAAACTCACAAGTATCCACTTCACCGCCCAGAAAACTTGTATGCAAAAGTGGCTCATAATTGTTTGTATATTTATATTGATCTTTCTGATGCTTATTTACGAACAGAAGTCACACCAGAATCCGTCAAGCTTTTTACAATCAACACACATTAGGGTTTCTTACATTCAATAGTTTAGCTCCTGGTGTTAAAAGTGCACCAGGTGCTTTTCAACAAATCATGGATAGCAGCATAGATTGATGATATAATAATTGGTGGTACTACAGTTGAAAAACACATTGAAAACCTCAACAACAACGTTTTTAAAAATCTACGTGAGTACAATTTTCACATCAAATTTGATCAAAGGATCATCAAAGGATTCAAATATCTTGGTAACACATTGGCAATAAATGGATTACGGCCATATCCTGACAAAATCGAAACTGTTTTAAATTTACCAACTCTAAAAGATGTATCAGAACTAAGATCATTTTTGGGATCAATTAATTATTTGGTAAATATATCCATCAAGAGTTCCACTTTATAATTTAAAATTTTTACGTCTTTTGCATATCAAAAAGCATTTCAATAGTTCATGACCCTATTAAAATCAGATTTTCTGTTAACACATTTCAATCCTTCACTGCCAATCAAAGTTGCAGCAGATGCTTAAGTTAAAGGTATTGGTGCATTCATTTGTCATATTTATCCAGATAAGTCAGAGAAAGTTATTGTCCATGTTTCTCGTACACTTACATCAGCAGAATAAATTTTTTTTTAATTTGATAAGAGGACCTTGCGTTAATTTTTGCTGTAAAAAATTTTCACAGATATGTGTATATATGGTCGACGTTTCATATTGTGTACTGTTCATAAGCCTCTTTTAACAATCTTCTGTAGCAAATCTGGTATACCAGTTTACGCATCAAATAGACTTATGATGTATGATTTCAAAGTTGAATACGTTAACACCAAACACTTTGGTTATGATGATGTTTTATCAAGACTCATCGATTCAAAAATGAAACCTGACGAAGATATTATAATTGCCTGCAATAAATTGTAAGCAGATTGCCTGGAAATGCTAACTGATCACTTTTGCACACTTCCAATATCATTAAATTTGGTTCTGCAAGAAACAAATCAGTCATATCAGCACTTGATAATGGATGGACTAGCAAAGCATTAAACGCACTTGCGCCGTACTATGCCGAAAACATGGAATCAAGTGTAGTTCAAGGTTGTCTAATGTATAATAGTAGAATTGTAGTATTTTTCAAATTTATAAATTGTATTGTGAAACAACTTCATAGAGGGCATCCAGGCAAAGCTAGAATGAAATCACTAGCAAGAAGTCATGTCAGGAATTGATGAAGACATTATTAATTATGTACGAAACGTTCATCAATGTGCTTTGATTTGTTCTGTGCCAATTAAACATACTCTACAATCCTGGCCTTTAACAAATAAACCTATGGAACGCATTCACATAGTCATCGCAGGCCCATGCAATGGATTATATTATTTCGATGCTGTTGATGCTTTTTCAAAATGGCCAGATATAGTTTTCTTCATCCAAAAAACTACATTATCCTCTCAAAACTTACAGAAATGTTCGCTAGATATGGAAATCCAAATACCATTGTTTCAGATAAGGTAGTCCAATTCCGTAAGTGCACAGTTCCAAAATTTTATTCTAACAGAAAAATATCGCATTTGAAATCTGCACTATAATCACCCACAATCAATGGGAAGCTGACGCGATTTTTTGGAAAGTAAAACTTTCCTTCAAACCTATACCGAATCAGCCACCAAAATTATAATCAACAAATCACACCAGCAGAACTGTTTCTACAATTGAAAAATTAGAAACCGACTTTGGACCTTATTGAAACCCAGCAGCTAATACCCATCCTGCTAGGAATATTCGACCAACCAGAAAATTTCCCTAAAACATGGAGCAAAAGATAGAAGTTTTAAATCAGGAGAAAAAGTAAAAGCTTAAATTTTCACACCTAATAAATGCATGTGGGTAACCGTCGAAATAATCGAAGGTATAGGAACTGTTAACTACAATGTATTGGTAAATGATAAATACAAACAAAAACTTATACGTTCGCATGCAAATCAGATTAAGAGAAGAAGATTGTGTCGAATAAATCCAACACATTTATTATTGGAAATGTCTGATTTACACAACGCTTTACTTAATCAATCATCTTTAGAAAATAATCAAAATACTGAAGAAATTCACACATTCAACTTGGGAAGGAATCATCATTTCACTCTATGTCTGATTCTATAGAATTTGACTCCATTCCAACAACTTCAATGAATAATTTAGAAGTTCCCGGATAAAAGAAACCGCCAACTTTATAATTGGATTGGAGGAAAGATTATAAAAATTTTTTAAACAAAGGCACATATTTTAGTTAAATACTTGCTAAATTGAATCTAAATTGAAATTTTATGTTAAAATTGTAAAAATATTTTTTTAATTCATTTTGGTTTCGAACTTATAAACTGAATATACATTTTTATTGTTATTAAAACAAGCATTGTTTTCTTCCCAAAGCCATACCACGAAGTTTCTCGATGTCTGCTGGAACTAGAGGAATTGTTAAATCTAAGAAAAATAAAAGTTAATGAACTAAAATGTGTTCACGTAACATTCCAAAAGTTGCGCAGTATTATTTCTTCCAGTATTAATTAAGACACCAATTGCGTTTCCCATTATTTTTAAATTAATAATAAACATTAGTCCATCAAAAATTTTGAGCTCGTTATCCGATCAGTCTACAAGATCCTCAATATATTCCGGAATATCTATTTCTTCTAGCAACAATATAGTTTTTATTTTGTTGAATTCAATTTACCATATTTGAAATAGAAATCCTAGAAATCCAACAGCAAAACTCGCTACTTTTTCATGAATAACTCATTTATCTAAAGCCACACACATATCTCATGTTTGGATCCTTTTTAAATTTAGCACAATTACTTGAGCTACATTCTTCAATAATAGAACAGAAATAATGGCAAACAATTTCAGTTTTCTTCGTATTCACAATTTTTACTACAATTTTCGTTAGCAATATCAGTAAAAATAATTTATTTAAACGTACATACTTGTTCATACATATTCTGTTTTCTTTACGATTATATTTTCTGATATTTTGTAATCCTTACGAGTCCAATAACCAATAAGCGACATTTATTTAAGAGAGGTTATTTGGACTCCGTGGTCAAGTAAACATATTTTAATTTCTGAATTGACACGAAGTTGTTTAAAGAATCGTCCAGCAAATATTAACGTTCAGAAACCACACATATCAAGTCGTTCATACAAGTATGTATGTCAACGTTAGTTAATATTTAATATTTATTTGTTTAAATGAAATGTTTTGTGACTGAACACCTGGTGGATGATTTCATTCTTATTTTTATAATTTGCGTATATATGTATACCATAATAATTTAAACGGGTTGAATGGGGTGAATAATTAATCAGTAATCCAACGTTTGCACTTTTGAACCAAGAACAGATTTTTTTTTTTTTTTTATTATTATGAACAAAAAGATTTTTAGTTCATTTACGTAACACGAAATGAAGAAAAGAAATACGTTACAGAGTATAGGAAACGGCGTGTATGCGCCAGTGGTGAGAGAATAAAAACCATCTTGATTGACACTTTTGACATTGCAATGATGTTAAAAAGAAATGTGGAAATATCAAATTGAAATTAAAGTGAGACTGAAGAACAGTTGAGAAAATACACATGGTGAAATGAATAGCTTTTAATAATGCAGCACAATACTGATCCGCAACCATGCTGATCAATTGTTTTAAGAGAATTTTAAATCAGAATAATATAATAAAATAATATAATATAATATAATAATATGAATATTATAAGATTGTTATTGAAACAGACATCCACTTATAAAAGTAATTCTAAATTACGATATAAAATTATTACAGGAACTAATCTACAGGATTCTAATTTAAATAAAATAATATGTGCTTCTAAAAATTTCTACTCGCTTTTTTATTTTTATTTTAATCTCAATCAATATTGAATATTAAATTTTAAATGATTTGTTTAGTATTGTAATAACGACTGAATGTTAAAGTTAATCAAAGAAAACTTTTCAAATTATATTGTATGAACACATTGTGTACGTACTAGTATTGGTTCTGACAATTGACATTTAAATGCGGGACGTACTAGTACGGATTAGTGCAACTGCGCGGCTTTTTTGCATAGCATTTAGAGAAAGGAGCCGTAGACTATCCTTTGTACAAAATGAATTTGGACAGAGCAAGCCTAAGATGGTATAGTAGTCGGCTGATTTAATGAAAACGAATTGGAATATTTTTAGTCTACTTCTACCACCATTTTAAAACCTGCGCCCTGTAAAATTTTCCCGTGAATAGCACACAATCTGCTAAAAATAACAACATTATTCTTAAGGTGTCGACAAAATCAAAAACTTTTGTTTTAGGCATCAAACATTATATTAAATACAAATTTAGTTGGAGTATGCTTTTTAAATATTAATCACGTCAATTTTTTTACTCTCTATTTTATCCAATATGTATATTGGACATTTAAATTTTTCTCTTCGATAGAGTTTTGTGGTTGATGACGTTATTAAAAAGCGTTTACTATGATGTATAAATAAATCGTCGATTTTTATTAAATTATACCATTTTTGAAAAGAACAAGAATTTTTGTCCAAAAATTTTGATGTAAAATGGAGGATTTTATTTATAGCAAAAAAAATTAAGGTAAACCACGAAACAAATTGTATTATAAATTATCGCACAATACTCATATAATTAAATTTTTTATTATTAAATTACACTTTTATTTATAAGAAACATGTCCTTGGAGTAAATATATCCAATATATTATATATCACATGGCAGCTAGGTGAAACTACTTACATATTACTTGAGTTTCGATTCTGAAACAGTAGCGATTCTGTATCAGTAGCCTCCAATTAACTCCACGTACAATTTTTTGAATTTTATCTCAATCTGGCCAAAACTAGACTGGTAAGATTTTTTATGTGTTTATTGATTTATTTTGTCAACATAATGCAACAAGAATAAATCTTATATTATAATAGTATTGATTATTAACATTAATTTTTGGTATTTTTTTTACATAATTTTAACAAACATAACAATTAAAAAAAGAAATGAAAATTTTCAAAGTTAAAGTAAGAAAACAAAGCAAAATGTTTGAAAATGGCAGTTATGAAATGGTTTGCATTGTTCTCTTCCTTTTAAAGCAAGACATTTATTATAAGGACACTCTTATAAGGATATCACGGACTAGTGGGTTTTAATAACATCTTTTAAATACCACTGCCATGTCAATAACTGCATAAACACAATTAGCATTCGGATATTTAACTTTTGTGATTGTTCTTTTCATTACCATGGGGTAGATGATTGAAGGATTCTGATTTCCCAGGGTTAAATTTAATGATGAAGCCTGGAGTCCCGTTTTACCTAATTGGTTTCAAACATTACATAATATAAGACGCTTACAGTTAAAGCTTAGTCTTGAAGTACTTCGCTACATAAGGTAAAGGTTATATGTATACACATCGCACATTTCTCTAGAACAAATCCTTGAATCTTTCAATAAATGGCAAGACAACCTATTGACATATCTAAGTTACAATTTCATTAAATCAATGTGCAAGGTTTGGTAGTTTTGTCGCAATAATCCTTAAAGGAACAAATCAAATTTATAAAAGACGGAATTTTAAATTAGTATTGATAGGGTTAATAGTACCTTATATAAAGTGTTATTATTATTATAATATAACGAAAATATCATAATTTAATTTTAAATATATCCGAAGATCTTCTTAAGCTAGAAAATAATCTCTAATTATTATTCAATTCTAATTTAGTACTACCGAGATGGTAGTATAAAGCTATTTCTCGTACAACATTTTATTACATAATCTATTATTAACGAATCATTGATTGCTGTTCTAACTGAAACTGCGAAAGCTTCAAAATCAATTTTTCATTTCTTTTTTTACGATAAAGAAGTTAAGCGTTGTTAACTCTTGATCACGGCGAAATTATAGAATGAATTCGCCTTGCTCTTGATGTTATGAATTTTATATATTTTGAAATAATTTATTCTATTTATTATTCCTTTTCATTTTCTATTATTTTTATCTTCCATTTTTCATTAGCGTTTGATTAGAATATAACAACTTCTGATCGGCTTTGATTTTAAAGTTACTATGAATTCCAACCCTGAAAATTAGTTTATAAGCCAAACGCATTTGTTGGAATAGAAGTAATTTTGGGTGGTTTTCTATGAAAAATTGCAAAATAATTGCGACGTTTTGTTGACAGTTATTAACCAATATTTTGACCTCCTGTACGCAAGTTCAATAGCTTGTGAAAAAACAATTACGGAAATAAAAATTAAATTGTTTTAATAATTTTCGACCTTAATTTTGTGTATGCCTCACTCATATCCTGTCGACAATTTAATTCCTTTAAGATATATTTAACGCATGCCTACTTGTGCTTTTCTTGACCACTGGTCAAAAGTCATTGACGTATCCATTAAAGTCCTAACATTTAAGACGCCATTTTCAAAAGAGTGGTTAATAAAAAGGTCAGACATCGTCATTATCACTCTGTTCCCTTGAGTATTTGAAAAGGTTACGTGCGATCACCAGCTGCGTGCGCTCATTATTTGGTCCGCAATGTTAACAATTTCCAAACAAGGGATGAATACATATATACATACATAAATGATTACAATTTTCCGTTAGAATTTATGGAATTGTATGTATGCAAATAATATGAAAAAAAAATTGTATTGTCGGTTACGGTAGTAAAATGGGGTGAATGGAATGTGACGCGAACCTTAACCATTGGTCAAAGAGATTAAAAATATCTCAATGAACACAAGCGACAACAATAATGGGTGTGATATTAATGGCAAAAAGCATCAGAAAATTTTCTAAATAAAATAACTCATAAATCATTACTTTAATTGCGTCTCACTGTCCAGTGTTTGGGGTGAAACAAATAATTTGTATGGACAGTTGAGTGAAAACATGGGATGGGCACGTGGTTAAACATGTTAGGTCAATTGAAAATGTTTAATTTTATGCTTAAAATAAGTACGCATGCTGTGTGTGTATTTGGGATTATGGACGATTTTTTGACCATAGGAACTTACAAATGTAAATATGCATTTGTGTTTAATAAGATAAATGTAAAATTGCATTCAAGTGCACTACATTCTTTTCTAAGGATTCTCGTAACTTTAATTAAGAGAAGACTTTATTCAGAATAAGAATTTTTTAGGGAACTTACCATATAATTACCAAATTTTACAAGATGGTTATACCATCAAATGTAGTTTTAATTTCGTAACATAACTGGTCTGTTTGGCCGTGTGGTGGCTTATTAGACACTAGTCCCTATTTCTTTGGCGACTTCCTCTCAGCAGTCTTCTGACAAACACTCTGAGAGTAAAAAGAAAGCTTTTAAAACATTTGAGTTGACTAAAAACTGTAGATCCCGCTATTAATACTTACTAAAAGGGTTGTAATGACCAATTTAATTATTTTCATTTTATTTTATTTACTATATTTTAGTTATTATAATTTTATTAAATTTTCCTAAATTTAGCGTTTAATAATGTAACCTACAAAAAAAACCGCGTTGGACTTTTTCTTGGTTTCTATTTGAGATTTCTATAATTCAATTAACGAGTAAGAAAGTCCCAACCGTCTAAAAAAGAATTATGCATTGTAATGAAAATTATTTTTAAAATTAATAGAATAATAAAACCATATTCATAGTCATGTTTTTAATACCGATATTTTAGGGTGATCGGGATAACATAAAATGTACCAAGTAATTGATTACTTGATTACAACTCACCTTTAATAATATTATTCTTTTGTAATAGGTTTCTGAATCGAAGTAGTTAGTACGTACATGTATGTACTAAATGCTAACAAAAATTAACCTAACTTAAAACCTATCTCAAGCTCACAAGGCTCTGCAACACCTTAATTAATTCGGTTCCTGGTAGTGTTGTTGCCAGTTATGAAAACCTATAAAAAGGAAAGATGAATTAGTTTACATTACATTCCAAGATCATTAGTTATTCAGAATAGATTACATACAAATGTATACTCTACACGTATGGAGTATTTAAATTAAATGGAATGAAATATTACGAATGGAATATTCGGGTATGAAAATTTTCATAACCGTGAATTTTTTCTAATCATTAATGCCCTCGTACATTGGTCTAATCTACTAATTAATTATGTTATTATTATAACTATGAAAATGTTTTATTAAAAAGAATATCTCTGTTTATCCAGTTTCTATCAGTCTATCTTAATAGACACAATCAAATATTTCAAATATCCTTACAAAACTCAAATATCCGTTATAAATTCGTATAACTGACTAAAAACTTTTTTATTTTATTTAGTTTCTAATATAAAATAATTTTTAATTAATTTATTACATTATTTTCGAATTACTCAGAACTGTATTGCACAATTAATGTTAATTATTTACACGGAATTGCATTTTATTAAAAAATTATAAATTTATTGCTAATTTTCGTTTTGGGAAATTTATGAATTTTTTTTATTAATTCTCACATTCAAAGTGTAACCATTACATTGTCGTTTTGTTTTGCTATAACTAAGCCTTTAATTTTATGAATTTGATGTACATCACATACAGAACCGTATACAAACATATCTGAGAATATCGAGAGAAAAAAATAATTGATTTATTTGACAACGGAGACTAAAGAAGGTTGAAATCCTTTTATTCGTATCCTTAAAACAAAATGGCGTGATTTTATTGATTGAAAATACATTGGAGTATACACGTACGTCCAAGTTTTTATGTATCCGTAAGCGTATGTGTTCGTTTTAAGGTACACTTTCATATACAAGCAAACCACATAATGCGGTTGTCTCTACTCCCACATATGTATGTATAACTGAAACTCATGCGTCCACACTTGTATATGAACTCACCGTTTGAGTGTTTCTGTCCAAACAACAACGTATCTCTATTCTTTTTTATATGGACACAATCTGACTTCGTAAAACTTCCACTTACGAGCATACGAGCAGCATATGTAGAAATTCGCTCATGGTTCCTCTGCACACATGTGCGTACATGACTCATGACTTGGTAGTAAAAGAAAGAGCATATACACACCACACACATATAAACGTATGGCTATATACATATAGTAACAATACATACATATGTATTTATGTACGTATGTATGTATATACATATGTATTTAGATACACATTTTCATGAACATATCTTCCTTTGTCTTCTAGGCTACTATTTTAAATACACAATATCTATAACATGCAACAACAACAACATCAAGTAATCACATGTGGGTGTATTGGGAGGGTACTCACACATACACATATATGTACAGATATTTTGCGTTAACTGAGAACACATACAGTGACATTAATATTTACGTGGCTTGTTGTTGCCATTTAACGAACTTGGGTATGTGCTCAGTAAAAAATATTCTTGAAGTCTAATCGAAATGAACGCAACTAAGGCGGAAAAAAAAGAGGCGAATGCGAAAGCGAATGCGAATGCGAATGCGAATGAGTTACGAATGTAAGAAAAGCAATACATACAATTTTGTAAAATATCAAAGGATTTGGTAATGTAAACCTGTCACTGCTGCCGCTAAAGGATGAACATTTAACTAGCACTTCCATTTTTCGGTAGAAGTAGTCCTTCAAGGGCAGGGAAATCGTAAAATATCCAAACGAGATACATCTGT
Organism: Sarcophaga bullata; assembly: GCA_005959815.1. Taxonomy (NCBI): domain Eukaryota; kingdom Metazoa; phylum Arthropoda; class Insecta; order Diptera; family Sarcophagidae; genus Sarcophaga; species Sarcophaga bullata. Next base: position 51,126 of record QOCX01000888.1, read on the forward strand.
GTGTGTGTTTATTAAATGTTCGTCATTTTCCATCCACGCCCGTATCTCCATCAGTTCTGGAAATCAAAAACAGCAATAACAACAACATATTGTGTACGTATGTATTCAGTAGAAAGTCTGGTGGCAGTGAAGATAGTGATGGTGGTAGAAAAACTGGTGGTGCGAGTGGTTCATTCTGGCAGTGGACACCCAAAGGACTCTCTGAAAAATAAATGTATATCATTGTTAATGAGTGATTTTAACATATGTATGTATGTATACACACAATACAAGTTCTAATATTAGCGTTGATGCTGCAAAGTTAACGTAGCAAATGCATTCCCATACACAACGATGGCGTAAGTATACTATACTTATGAGAAGAATATATTGATAAGCAATTCATCTTAATATGTATACATGGTATGCATATGTATATGTAATGAACTCCCCTCAATATACTGTACTTATTCCCATTTTCCAAAATACGTGAAATAGACATATATGCTATGGTATGTACATTTGTGTGTACATGTTTGATTTTTATATACCCCAAGTTGCTAAGTATACATACACAATAGATACATATCTACTGAGTATTGATATGATCCAAATATTTTGCATGAATATGAGGTTAAATGTTTGTTTTTGAAAGTACTTTCCGCATATGTAAGTATGTGTTTATAAACAAGAATTCTAAATTAATGGCATGCATACATACATAACTATAGAAAATATTTAGGGATACAATTCTGAGCGAATTCTCTAAATAAGCAATTTTGAAAGCTTTCTTAAGGATCCGATATGCATCCTTTCTAAAAAGTTCGATAAGCGTTAGCAATTCTTCTCTTTTGAAATTTGTATTGATTTTTTTTAGTAGTTTATAGCAGCTTTTCTGCTTTGCAATTAAAAGATCAAAATTAAAAACTAAAAGACATGAAACAAAATATTAAATTGTGGAATTATTTTTTAGTTGACTTTCAGATAAATTCTAAGGTTATGTTTTATGGCTGGTTTATGGCTTATTCTAGCTTGTACAAGAAAAAGTCGAATTTGTCCAATTTGCACGATCCCTGTGAACAGTCCATATTACCTCCACGTAAATTAGCCTGCACTCAATTCTCTCGTACAGAATATTCAATAAGGCATAAGCTGTGTGGCCTGTTAATATCACATATCGTTGGTATCTAGAACATATAATTCAAGACGAAAGAAGTTAGTAACCTTACACATATATTCTTCGCCGCTTACAGTAATAACCTGGCAGCCGTCGTTCTCAAAGAAACATGGATCAATAAGGTCCCCAGCACAAAATCCACGCCAAACTATGATGTATTGGACGCTCTTAAGTCTCATGTGGATTGCTATCGTTCCAAATTAGAAAAAAATTCCTTTATTCACGTACACATTTATCCTCATCGCTGAAAAATGATGATTTTTGATGAATAGTATGGACAGGTGCCAACTGCACAAGAACTTATTCAGCGTACATGGTGGTTTGGCAAAACAAGTGAGTAAATGACAACTAACTTGAGTGATGTTGCTTTAAAAACGTGATCGTTATCAACTGTTCATAACATCCGATAGTTCATAACATCCGATACTTGCGGAAGACGAGGAATCTACTTTATTTTATAATTTTCAGATTGCCTAATCTAGCTGCCCAACGAAAACAAAACACACTTAAAAATATTTTTAATGAAAATACGATTTTATAATATTGAAGAAAAAGGAAATAAATAATCAATGCTTGTTCTTTTCATTCATTTTATAAGACCAAAATATAAAAAAACGAAACTATTTAATTGTGTATGTGCATCAACAGAAAATGTCCACACAAAACACGAATATGCTGTGTGGACAGAATGATACGCAATTATGTTTTAGTAAACGAAACCATTGTTTCATATTGCCGTTTGAAAGCTTATATGATTATTCCAACTATTCTACTGATTCACAGATGTTTGATGATGACTTTACCGAATTTTAATTTTGATTTCCAAGTGTTTTAGAGCATTGTGGCACGTATTCTTATTCGCCCCGGGTGTCGTTTTGTGAATTTCAGTTCCGTGCTATTCTAGTGATCCTGTTTGCTTGGGTTGGCAGTATTTTATTCTCTTTTATTTTACCTCTAAATGTATTCAGAAATGTTTACTATGCGAATGTTTATAATGGGAAGAATAATCAAGACAGAAAACAAACCTACAAATATCAATAAAAGAAACAAGCGACTAACATCACTGCAACAGCAATAACAAAAACAAATTATTTGGGCAATTCACACAAGACCTTATATCGTTGTATTGAGTGTATTGTTTGACGAATATACAACAGTGTTGGAAATCAAAGTGCTTGAAAATCAAATTATGAAAATTTGGAATACGAAATACACAATGCAGCATAGCATATTCAATACAACATACACGATACAAAGTCGTGTGAATTGGCCAATTGACTAAAAAGAGATATTGTGTGCTGTTTGTAACCTATAGCAATGGAAGCTGATCCGAGTGCTGAAATGTACGATATTGTATTAAGTTATCCTTGCGTCAGCAATAAAAGCATAATAGAGTTTAAATATAATATAAACTATTTGAATGTGCAGCCAAATATATAAACTATATCACAGTTATTATTATTAATACAGCTGGTATAACAGTAAACATTAAGTCTCTAATAAGGCCAGAGAAAAGTGTAAAAGTTTTGTGAGAAGATCCAAATCCGAGTTAGAAATGGCCAGACTGTCATCGAACATTGTTTCAATCGTTAAAGTCACTAGTTGTATCGCGCCAAAATCAAATTTCCTTGCTGTATGATAAAATCTATAACATCACCACGTCTACCAAATCGGTTAAATCATCGCTTAAGAGATAATTTCAGTCAACGGGGACAACTCGTTTTTATTAGTCTGTGGTGAAATCCACTTTAAGGAAGATCGCAATGCTACCAAACATGAAATAAAGGAGTGTAAATAGAGTCGCCAGTCAGTCGCGACTTGTGAGTTAGCAATTAGCTATGGGTCTGTCATTAATAACGGAGAGTTGTTCTAAAGTGCGTGTTAAGCAGAGAGGTATTGAACACCGAATATTTCAATCTTTGTTAATAAAAATCGTGAATAAAACTGGTAGCACAATGTTATCAGTTAAGGTGTGCTGTTAATTACATAAAAAAGAAACAAATAATAACCAGTCATAAATAATTTCTTTTATTTTTATTGTAACCATCGAATCCACGATAAATAAATGCTTGAGAATCTGCTTATAGCATGAAAACAACATCTGCCGGACATAAAAAGAGGTCGAGTATATTCACGTAAATAAACAAATTGGCATAATGCTAGTATCCACGATACTTTAAAATTTCTGATTACGCATTATTCGATTGAAAAGATTATCAGAATGTTTATTTATATCGTCAGTGTACTTGACCCCAAAAATGTTGGTTACTGAAAATGTTTCTTTAAATGTCTGAGGACAAGTTTTCTTGCACTCACTGATAAGAACGTTGAATATACCGACATTTTAAAGAAATGATGAATGATATATAATATCCTATACCAAATGAACTCTTATACAAACATTTTCATGCATTTGGAACAAGTTGAGGCTTCACATGATTTGTATTGAGTAATGCAAGATATCTTAATTCGCAAAAATTTCAAAGACAAATCACTGTCCATTGCATGGGAAAAAGGTAATGCCAGTGGATTTAGATACTCAAATTTTAATGATGACAACAAACAGGTTGTTCATAATGCCACTACCAGCAAATCAGATATAGGAAATCATAGGATTTTTTACGTGGACTGGTAATAACACAAATTAGCTCAATGTAAAGTCAGGCCTGAACAAAACTTATCAATTAAATTTTGAAAACTACACCGAATTCTATAAGGGAAATCTGAACTTTAACAGTTAACAATAGTTAGTTTATCACACATTTTTTAAATTACATGACCCCCCTATTGAGACAAAAACTATGATCTTTTCAGACATACATAATATTTAAATTAAAAAATTACGGATATACTGTGGGCACTAATATCTTCTCGCAAACAACATTATCTTGTGAAGAGATTGACATTTCGTTTGATCAAATCGGATAAAAATTATTGCAATTTATCGCATTTTATAATAAAATAGTTATCGGTACTTAATTTATTAAAAAATAGTTTTTTTAAATTTGTAAGTCTATTAAGGGCAGCCACAAATTAAATAACAAAAAAAATAATTAACGTTCAATATAGTTATTGGTTTCGCTGTCAAAAACTTGGTGAGGTATGGTCACTTATATGTTTTTTGCTCTTATACGTTTTCCATTGTTAGGAATTACTTTTTTTTAATATATACGAACAAACAGATTGCTTATTGTACTCGCATAATTTATACAATACGATAGTGCGATAATAAGACAACGCACTACCTACTAAATTACGAAAACTTATAGAAACTTATAGAACGGCGACTTATAGAAAGTATGTAAATATACTATATCCTTAAAGTACAGTGATGTGAAAAATAATAAAGACACCAATGAAAAATTACGTAAAATGTGGCAATCGTTCATAAGTAACTGTACTAATTCTTAACTTACATGTACACCATAACTTCCATACCAGCAGAGTATATGCAATTAAACGCTATCAATTTGAATGTATGAATATTAGCAGTTTTAAAGAAAAATTTTATTTTTTTTTTTTACATAGACGACTTGACAATACAATTTGTTCGTTTTACATTATTATATGTAAGTTTTCGTTAGTTATGAGGATTAAGCAGATATGAGTGGGTCTACCTTAGATTGCATTATATTATATTATTAGTCATACACCAAACTTGATCAATTAATTCTGCCACTTAGGCACATACATATATCCTTATTTAACTAACCTTGAAAGAAAGCAGAGAGTATTACTTTGTATAAGTTAATGTCCGTTATAACGTCCGTCGGCATTTGGAAAATTAAAACTCTGTATTTTCACCCAAATATTAATTTCATTCTTTTAAAACTCTTCCAATATTTGCTAACGCGACATTTTAAATCATTTTGCGTAACAGATTTTATTTGATTCGCCAATCGCTGAAAATGGTGTGTGCTGATTTTGCTGGCTTAGCAAAGATTTTGGGTTTCCTTATATAATTTTGCTGTTTTTAGAACATAAAATGAGGAAACGTTTGTAATTTGTTTTAGTTCAGGTTCAGACTCGCAAAGCGAGAAGTAATAAATTGTAAACTCCTAAATATTAATTCATACAAATAACAAATAAGAACTTCAAATGAATTGTATAAATTAAAGAGTAAATTGATTGAAATCGAAAAACTATATTTAATTATAAGAACGGAAATTTCTCCTAAAAATAATTTATATTTCTACTTCTATTATTGCCTCTTCCAGAATGGTTAGCATCACACATTCCTCTACTTAGACTCATTATCAAAGTGATAAAAATGAGTTACTTTAAGTTACTACAAACTTCCTTACATTCTCTTTAAATTATTTTCTACATTATTCATAATGTTTCGGGTTACAGACGTTTTAACTGCATTCCTTTGAATTATGAAAATCGCATTCGTAAAAACTGGTATGACGACGGACGAACAATTTCGTCTTAGAAATACTATGAAGTCTGAAGCCCTTTTGAATATCAGCATATCTAACGAATCTAGTCTTTTGAGACATAGCGTTAAGTGATTCAATATTTCTGCCAAGCTATTCTGCTCATGGGTATAGAGCACTGGACTTTGATGGACTATACCATACCGTTTAATTTACGTCTCTATTTGTTTCAGTTCATTTTAATTTTATGTCTCTAGTTGTAAACTCTGTTCCATTATCGCTTCTATAAACTTTAATGTCAGTATCGTATTCGTTCTCTTCTTCGGCCTTAAAACCCCTATAACAATTAAAATTATTTTGCAGTAAAATAGATAAATGTTTACGATAAAATCGTATACAAAGTGTATAAAAATATCAACTACCTCGAATTGGTTTTTCTCCTATTGAACCACTATAAACGAATGGATAACTTCTACTGCTGCCTTTGCAGTAACTTCGTGTACCTTCCTATGGACAACTGCTACGATTAAGCCTCTGCGCATGTAGACGAAATTTAAAATTCTTGTCTAATTTTGCTCCTTCGACTAGTCCGCTTTCCAGGAATGAAATTTGTTGGAACTAGTACCATATTTGAAGAAGGTTTATCACTGCTGCAAATGCTCATAATCATAGGCTTGTATTCTTCCGGAAATCTATTCAACAATAAGCCACCCACTAATTGTTTACTATAAATCCAAACTCGTTCAACTTTTAGGACGTTGATATGATTTGATAAACATAGTCCTTATACTGATAAACAAACAGTCAGTTGCACTGAATATAACTTCTAAAAGAGTGCAAAATGCCGATCTGATCCTGAAACTTGAAACATTATTTTTAAAGTATTTCATACATCCTTCGCCGGCGTGAGGATATAAACTTTTGTCGATGGACATAATCATTTTGCAATAACAGTTCCTTACCTTTACAGGGTCCATCGATTTGTCATCGATAAGTTGTACAAATTACCAAAAATCTTCTAATTGACTAGAAGTACAATGTCGATAAATTTTTTGAGTCTACTAACTACTCCATTTGGTTTATAACAGAAATCGTATTCATCATCTATAGACTTTATAGCATTGAAAGTAGGTTAACAATTCTATAAATTCTCTTTCAAATAATACGAATTTTGCATATGCTCTTACTCTACTGTCGGAGTGAATTCAATTAAGCGTAACCGATTTGAATGTATGAATATTAGAAGTTGTAATGATAAATTGTATTTTTTACATACTTAGACTACTTGACAATGCAATTTAGGAAAGTAATTTTATGAAATTAAAATTTATTTTAAAATCTTTATTAAATTAAAATTTATATAAAACAAGCTATCTGATAATAAGAAACCAACATTCATAACAATTAAAATCTAATGTTGTCTTAAGTGAACTTCGAGTTTATTACACAAATGTGGACAGTTTCCTCTGATTGTTTTTAACTATCTGTTGGGCCATCTATCGGTTTAAATTTGAACCATCGGGTATTTCGAATCTGACAATACTTATGCTATTTTATTCTCTCACAAAATTCAGTATATTACCTCCACTGAACGTAATGAATTGAATTGGGCCAAGGATAAACTACACGATAATATTGATTTTGCAGGAAAAAATCATTCTTTCGGATGAATGTAATTTTCATCTTGGTGGGTACATTAATAAGTAAAATTGCCGTATTTGGGGCTCAAGAAGTCCACACATGGTTTTACAGAAGCCAATGCATCCATTCCGAGTGATTATTTGGTTCGGCTTGTGGAGCTGAGGCATCATTGGTCCATATTTATTTGATATGATGGCGAGAACATTACTGTCATTTGAGACACCTATCGCACCCTGATAACCTATTTTTTTTTACCCGCTCTTCACGGTATTTATGTGAACGATGTTTGGTTTCAACAGGATGGTGCAACCTTTTGCATATCTCTTATCACAATCGATTTATTCCGACAAACGTTTGATGACCGCTCAATTAGCCGAAATAGTGGTGTCAGTTGGCCGCAAATAAGCTGCGATTTGAGACTGTTGGATTATTTTCTGTGGATAGCCTTTTAAGAAAGATATTATGCCGACAAACCTGAGACAATTGAGCATTTGAAAGCCAACGTTCGTGATGCTATTGACGAGATATAACCCCACACTCACGAAAAAATGGATGAAAATTGGTCCGATTGAATGAGATACTGATGATCAACCGCGGCAGCCATATAAGTGAAGTAATACTCCATTTCTAACCAGAACTATTATATTCCACAAACAAACAATAAATGTCGCAAAATTTCAAAAGGGTTTTGTTTTACTGCATTTTTAAATTTAAACCTTTTAAATATCCCACTCTAATATTCTACAAATTTCAATCGTACTTGGATTTGAATATAGTGTTGGCCGGTACAATACATTGATTTAGTAAATTTTTTATCCTGCTGGAACATGCAAAATTCTATACAGGAATGCACTTACACTTATTAATACTATTCTTAATATCTAATTTTGTTTCTCAAAACAGATAACAGGTAAATCTTTTATTTTTGAAAATAAAATTCAATACGTTAAATTAAATGCATTATCAATGTCTGGCGAATTTTTCGGGTATCTATTCTGTACTATAGCTCACCTGAACAAAGAGTCAAAATACAACTGTTAAGCTCTAAAATCTTATTTCGCTTTTACAGAAAATTCACATTAGTGGATTGCTATATTGATTCAATTTTTTCCAGGAATTCCAAAATTAATTAATAAAAATATCCAACGTATACTTTTGTTGTTCACTAAACATTATTTATCTTGAAGAAATTATGGAAATCCGCAGAACGTACAGATTTCGGATGAATTTATATTTGATTTTTCTTCTTTTTACATGTTTGCTGCTAGAAAACTGAACCATATGTGTTATAATAACCTTCAAATAAGGTCATCAATGTCAAATTAATCTAAAGACCACCATTAATGAATCAATGAAAATTTCCAAGAACAGATTTTTAAATTTATCAATTCAAAAGGTTTACATCACCATAACAAAAGGCTGAGTAAATTTAAGGTGTCCGATTTCGATATGGCGGTAGGTTTGATACCATACAATATTATTATAACTTCTTCGGTTCTTCTGTTTTAGTTACTAAGGATTTATCATAACTGTTCATACTTGGGGTATCACGATATATGATATTAATAATGTGCAACTTGTAATATGACTTCATATCATTATTTTCAGAGTATCAGAGCTTCTAAAATCGGTGCTGTTTAATCCCAAATACATGGTTCATTAGAATAGCTTTATTTTAGTACTATTCATAAGCTATTAAGAATTTGTAATTTTTAGAAATAAAACCTAATCTCACATTTTTAAAATCAGAAAATTCAAATAGATTTTTTCTTCATTACTTTATATTTTAAAATTTTTACTTTCTAGTGAAGAGTGTACAAAATCCTCACTATTCTTCGTGAGTAAAACAAAACACAATGTTCATACACGACTTCAGCGGCGTTATTAGCAAAGGGCCTTGTTTCAAAAGGGAGACATTCGAATAACATTCGGTAAGAGTGGGCATTTTTATATACATATAAAATTCAATGAAGTTTCGGAATCTAGTAGATAGAGTGTTGGCTTGTTAAACCTAAGATCACGGTTCAAACGTCAGGTCAGACATCTCCAACAAAAAAAATACAAAAAAATATTTCTTCGGCGACTTGCTCTGTAGGGGCCCGCCACTCATGTATAAAATTAACACACACAAATATAGTGTGTAAGAAACTCGACCGTAATTCCGAAATAAGGGTTGTAATGATCAATATATATGTATGTATATGTATCTATTGAATTGAGAAACAGAGCCCAAACCTATTCCCTGTTTGTGTGTCGATGAACGATTTTGATTTACACTCTTCTTTGTCTATAAAAACGACAAAATCTGATGTCTGATGGATACGTTAATACTTAATCAAAAGGAAAAAGCGATCTAAAAGCCTCACTATTTTTTTTATATAATATTATCTTCCACCAACGACCAGGTGTTACAAAATTTGGCTGTCCATAAAAGTCTTCAACACTAATAAAGACCAACATATTTAACGTAATTCAGATACTCTAAATCCAGATAAACTGGAGGAAATTGTAAATATTGTACGTTTTTACAAATAAAATAAAAATAAATTTGTGTTTTAATTTTAATTCAATCCTTTATTAATCACACAACTTTGTGTGCCACTGTTCACAACTCATTCTAACACAACAATTGCTTTATTTGTTACTCCCTTGTTTATGCCCTTTGCGATAAATCATGTAACAATTTTACACAATTGTTCTGTAGATCTTTGATCTTAGATCTTTACGCGTCTTCACACAAGCTGACTGAACTTCTACTCAGACGTTGCATGCTTTGCCTTGCCTTTTATATAGCGACGTAAACAGTCTGATGAATGTTCTTGAAGATGAACGTTCGAGGCTTTTTTTTATTTATTGCCATGGAAAGTTTAAAGGATAGTGAAACTTGAATAAATAAAAGATCAAAATTCATTATCATAAAGACATTATTACAACTTGCCGTTAACTAAAGGCTGGATTTTAACGGGCAGATAAATTGATTTTCATTATTATGAGTACACAATAAGATAAAAGTGAGAGTTAAGCTAAAGGAAGATCATCCTATCTTTAACTTTTAAAGTTCAGTTTATCTTTGAACTTTCTACATTATAAATGTATATTAAGATATTAATAGCTTTTCAAGTCAAAACGGACATTGGCGTATTCATTATATTTATTTTAAAACAATAAACACAAAAATAAAAAAGCTAAAACCCCAACACATAAATTTTATAAACAAAATGAACAAACATAACAAATAAGAAGGCACGTCGTAGCAACTGCGTTCTTAAAGCACTAGTCTAATTAAGGAGTTTTATCGACATGGTTCCGGCACTGCCATATTTTTGATAAAGTTAACTTTATTTTATCTGTAGGTTGTAATAACAAAAAGAAGAAAAAGGTGACTTTAAGGTTCACTTTAGCTGAAGTTACTTTTAACTAAATCCAACTTTTATGGCAAGTTATAATAACGGCCCTAAGAGTGTTTCGTTAGAGGAAATAAAATTTCTATTATTTTCTCCATCACTTTTTTCTCTCCTTTTTTTTGTACTTTCACTTCTTTTACGGCTTCCGCCGTGTCTGGACGACACCTAACAGCCTTAATCAACACAACTATATTTAAGCTTTAGTGTATTTAACAATATTAATAAATATTAAAATATTATTGTATTTATAAAACCGTTATATATATGAGTTTAATATTTTTATAGTATTATGTACGCATTAACATACATACATATTTGGCCATTAACAACCCTTCAGTCAGGATTACAGCCTAGCTTCTTACACCACTTACGTTATGTGTTAATTTTATACATGAGTGGCGGAACATATATTCTAAAAAGTCGACTCTTAACGACAGATTTTTGAGAAACTTTTCATGGCAATTTTATTTACTCTCAGAATCTGCTGAGAGGAAGCCGTCGAAGAAATATTTTTTTCATATTTCGTTTTTGATACCTGTCCAGGGTCTCGAACGCTGGCCTTTTGTCTAATAAGCCAACACACTACCTACTAGACTACGGCGACTTCAATTCTACCCATTAAAGCAGATCGAATAAACCACATGGTAGAAATTTTCAAAGAAATTTAGGTTTCCTTGAATCAGGACATCTAGGGCTAGACTTGACCTTATTATCTGCCTAAAAATAGTTTGTTGAAGATATCTCATTCAATTTATAATTTGCTGCATTTAAGTTAGGAGAAGAAAGCAGAAACTTCCATCTCCTTACGACAAGAGCAGGACACTGACATATTTGGTGAAATATAGCCTTCTACTCAGACCCACAGCTCCTGCTTTAGTCGATTGAGCCTCCTCATAAAGCGAGTGGACATTATCCAAAATTAACCGAAGCAATAAGAACACCTATACTCTGTAAATAGTCAGCGATTGCTAGTCCTCTACCGGATTTGGTCAGCTCATCAGCAATGCAATGTCTAGTAATATCGCCGTGTTCGAGAAACCATATAGGAGTTACTTTCGAATAATGCGAAATTTCCGGAAGAAACCGTTAGTGTTAATAGACAAAAACGGACGTTCAAACTACGTTGGTAAGGGACTTAATCGAAGCCTCCGAGTAAATTTGGAAATTTTCAGGGGGAAATCACCCGCTCCACAAACATTGCACCGCTTTCAAAATTGCCATAACGTTTGCTTGGAAAATACTGCAGTGATCAGGCAGCCTATAAGAAAGTTTAATCTCAGGACCCTTAACAAAGATACGACAGCCTACTCTGCCACTTACCTTTGAGCCATCAGTATAAATTTCAAGGACCACATTGGGAACCTTCATTGGGAAATTCCCTAGTCGGAATTCTAAATTCAAATATTCTATTTAGGAAATTATAAGGAATCATAATCGATCCTAGTGTGTCTATGTCTTCCTAAAACATCAGCATGCCCATGGACTAGATTGGACCAGGATTTGAACATGTTGAGTCTTAATCCACAAACTCAACTGTCTGTAGGAGATCGTAAGGGAGCCAGTTAAGAATAGTAAATAAAGCCTTGGTTGGAGTGGAACATACCGTGCTGGTAATCAGAACAAGTAACTGCGTGCGTACTCTGTCTATAAGTCGACAATGGCTTTTATGTCTATGAACCGTCCACTAAACATGTACCCCGTAGAGCAAAGATGGCTCCACCACGGCCTGATATAACCAGTACCAGATCTTGGTCACTTTGCAGGTGTAGAACGCTATTATGACTCTCATAACAACACCAACAATATTATCCTTCTATGAAAGCTTGGCATAAAGACTGATCCCCAGATATTTAACTCGCTTGAAAAAAGAAAGTTGAACTCCATACAAAATAGGTAAGTTAAAAATAGGTGCCTCATATCGCCTGATAAAATACATCAGTTCCACTTTGCGAGGATCTCCTCTTAAACCCCACGACCTCATCTGAGAGTGTGCTGATAGAAACCTGATACCATAATGACCAAATCGTCCTCATAACCATAGACGTTGGACGTTATTTCGAGATCTATAACTCTTTCCATTGTTTTGAAAATGAACAAGGTTAGATTGATAGGCCTCAGATCATTCGCAGTAAATATCGATGGTCTTCCATCTTTAGGGATACAAATGACTAACGATCTTCTCCTTTCTCCACTTAACGGGGACATACGAGTACTTAAGACAGGCATCTAAGATCCACTGCCTCCAGATAATCACTATTTATTAGATGTTTCCCGCAGGCCCGCAGCAATAATGCCGTCAGCATCTGGTAACTTAAAACGTTTGAACTGAAGATCGCCTAGACCAAATTTAAAACAATCGTTGGCGATTAATCGAAGTCAGTAGTCCATTGTAATTCCCTAACAGGCATTTTTTTTTGCTCCGCGTAAATGCTTGTCAAAGAAGATGATTATTTGTAATTTTGAACTGACCCAATCTGTCATAGTAATTCCTCAATGCCATAAGCTTTGGTTAACTTGTATGATAACGCTGCTGATAATCTGTCTCATATTTTCTGTCAGCTACCATGTTACCCTTGTTACCTTCATAACCGCGCACCCAAACAAGGTAACAGATAACGAACATTCGTAATCCAGTCCTATAAATGATTCAGGTCTAAGAACACTGCCATCCCTATCTTCGATTTAAAACCTTCGTTTGAAATCAAGAAGATTCAGTTATCTGATAAAAAAGTACGAAAAAGACGAAGAATCGGAAAACTGTATGTTTGTCAGGTTTGACTAGGTTAAATTGGTAACCGCCTGAATGAGACTAATTTACTTGGATGCTACTAAGCTCTGTTATAACACCTATATTGCCTATTACGTTCGTTAGAAAACCAACTTGTTAACATGTAAAGTAATCACCAAGCCTATACGGACATTGAGCTAATTTGCAAGCAAACAATCCGTAAAAACATTGAGATGTCTTTCGTTAAAGACTATGGTTGAAACTATAGAATATATGAAGATATATTTCGCTTAAAGCGAAAAGTATTTTAGTTCCTGTCAGCTGTTTGTATGTACATATGCATGTATGTATGCAATTTTGTTTAATGTTATAAGTGTATGCCAAAGTATGTTTTGATCTGATATTTCTGGCATTTATTGAATCTTTATTTTTTTAAGAAAAAAAAAAGAAAAATATGCAGTCATTCACAAAAATAAACCCCAAACTTGATTTATACTTGTGCATATCTGCAAATATACGTTTTATGTATGTATATAGTTACATATATGTAAATACTATAGTAATGCACTAAAAAGCTTCTTTGCAAACAAATATTATTGCACAATTCACATCTTGATATTTAATAACTTCGATAACGTTACATAGAAAAAGCGGATTTTTACATTTCGCAAACAAATTTGTTTATCGGCTTACATCGAAGGTCTAATGGTAAATCATTTATAAAATACAATACTACTATACTTAAATTAAATGGTCATATACAAAATAATATCTATTGGCCGATTTTAAAGGATATTAAGAAATTTTTCTTAAATTTTATTAATTTTGAGACATCAGAGTCATTTTAACAATGAAACAACTGAGAAAAGTAATAAATGGCGTGAATCGTGAATTAGTAAATTAGATTGAAATGATTTTTTATGATATTTTAGTAGAATAGTATGTGTAGTGAAGGTAGAAGTTAATAATTTTATAAAAATAGGGTATTGGAATAGGTAGGACGTAGAGATACTGTAATGTGAATTTTTCGAACCTAATTAGGGAGAAAGTATTCTTCCAAGTTAAAGTGGCGGTGGGTCAGTTGAAGCAGAAAGGTTGTTCCATGAGTTATAGTTCTGTCTACGCCCTATCGGTAACCGTTTATCCGTTTATCACAACTTAAGTTGAGTTGCCGTACGTAATACACTCATTCCAATGGTCATTCGGAGTCGATTGTCGATCCCGCGATTCATGGATAAAATTAACACACAACATGTGTGGTGGAAGAAGCTAGTCGTAATCATATCTAAAAGGTTGTAAGCATTGACCAATTAAGCACTGATGATTTAGTAATAGTCAATTAAGTAATAAAACTGCCTGGTATTTGTAGTGGTACTATGTGGTTTTATGTGTTCCAGTGCTTTATAAATCATAAATTTGAAGTTGTTTGAAAATTTCCTCCTCTGATTTTCCATCAGTATTCACGTACTGAACACGAACTCCAAGTTCCTCTGACAATATATTTTGGTATATCCCAACATAAAATGGTATAAAACAAACGTTGAAAAACCAAAAAAATACCTTTAGAACAAAATATTTCTAATACGTTTCAAATTAATCGCTAGTTTCANTTTCCTCGTAATCTTATTCAATATTTATAATGCAGGAAAGCAATGTTCAACAATAGACTACACATTTAAAGACATATGGTCAATTCACACAAGAAGTTGTATCGTTGTATTGAGTGTATTGTTGAACGAACATACAACAGTGTATGCTTGTTGTTGATAATTTTCATGTAAAAATGCGATACACTTAAGCACATCTTTTCCATGTTTTTAAAAAGTTGTGTTAGTTTCGTGCTATCAAATTGTGTGAATGAAGAAAATTATGAAGACGAATAAAAATTCATACGAAATACATAATACAGCATAGCATTGAGCGTTCACAAACAATATGTATTCAATACAACATACACGATACAAAGTCGTGTGAATTGGACCAAACAATTTTCATAACATTACAGGGTGTATACTGAAAAATAAAAAAGATTTCATTTACTGTTATAGTATATAAAAACTATCTTAAGTAAGCTCGTTACATGGTCATGTTTTAATTTTGTTGATACCACTGATAATATGAACTGCTTTTTATTCATCAGTAGCATATTTACTTATTACTGATTGATCAAACATGCTTTCACATTTTCTCATACAATATTATTTTTCATATGCAACAATGAAAATCGAGAGTGCCTTTCTATCTATTGCTAAAGCGAATATTCATAATCACAAGGTAATACTTTTCATGTGTAATTACCTAGCCGAAGTGGACTACTACCACCTATTTATTAGAAAGTAT
>QOCX01000889.1:0-56672 GCA_005959815.1 Sarcophaga bullata
TACGCGATACCGTGAAAGTAATTTAAAGTCACTTGTCGAAAACTTAAGGTAATCACTGTATATTAAGAAAGGGTTTAAAGAATAAAGCATGACGTTCTGTGAGATTGTAATAAACCGTATTACGCAAACCGAAAGATGTTACAATTTATTATAGTATTATCCTCAAAAAAGAAGCCTGATATGCTGGAAAAATCTAGCTGAATGAATCGGTAAGACACGCATGATCGCTAAAACGCAAATGTTTATAGAATGAGATTTAAATTCTGATATATCACAAAAAGTGGGTAATGCTTCGTTAAAAAAAATGGGTACTATTCAAAAGTAATGGTTCAAATAGAAAATAAATGTTAAATGGAATAAAAACTAGCACTTCAATTGTGAATACGAAAATGCTTGGTGGCACTAACAATTTTTCATAGAGACTCAATGGAAAATATAACTTTGAATTACAGTCTCTGTCTGGCAGTTGCGAGTGTACACGTTTTTTCTCTCGCGCCGGTAGACTTCGTGTTTTTTCTGATAATTGGTTAAATTATCGTTTTTTCGCTCTTTTTTCTCACGAGTGAATTTCTTATTGAAATCTGATAAGATTACTGATATATTTGTTTAAGTATGGTGCATCCCGCGAACTATACCGATTTCAGGAGATTTACTCCATTGTGAAAAATAAAACCAAACAAGAACAAGCGTCCTCGCACATATGATTTTGTACCCTTACCACCATATTTATCAAACGAAAATAATCTCCCTCGTTATCTAGTGGCTACCGCAATAAACACCAAGGAAAATGAGATATCTCCAACACTGGCATCGTAGAACGTATTTCAAGTAGAAAGGAGACTGAAATCTATGTATCCCGATAGTGTTGAGGTCAAAGAAATTAAAAGTGCGATACTTATAAAGGTGCAGGAAGAAGTAAAGCCGCAGCTACACGATATACCAACAACAATAGTCGATCACAAAGTACACGGCTTGGCGGTCAGTTATACATTATCGTTCTGATAAAAACAATATGAAAGAGAAAAACTAATTCTCACCCTGGAGTATCAGAGCCTGTGCCGAGGTCAACCTGGAATATTTCTTTATGCCCAATAGTTTGATACAACAATTTAGTGAAACATAAATCGCCTGACATTAATGCTAATCTACTAGAATTCATGGTTCCACCGGGGGACTCA
The DNA here is from genome assembly GCA_005959815.1 of Sarcophaga bullata. Lineage (NCBI taxonomy): Eukaryota > Metazoa > Arthropoda > Insecta > Diptera > Sarcophagidae > Sarcophaga > Sarcophaga bullata. Next base: position 1,179 of record QOCX01000889.1, read on the forward strand.
ATATGTTAATTCTTTAGAATTCTTTTACTTTGGCAACAAAATAAAAGAATCTAAAATGGAATTAAAATAATAATATTTCACTATTTTCTTTGTTCCCGCAGTTTGGCCAAGCAAAGCGTGAGAATTCACACGTCAGCAGATCTACTATCACGATAAAAATACAGTGGACAGCAACAGTCTTAGTACGGCAATACATGTTTCATGAATTAGTAGCAAAAGTTCGTATAAATAGTTAAAGTTTTTATACTTTTTATATTAATTTATTTCTGTTTCAATACAAAAAATAGTGTTTGCAAAACAAGAGAAAAATAAGGAGAAGCTTCTGATAACTCCTGATTTTAGCACCGCAGAAGTGAAGGTATTCCCAAGAAGAACTCAGAGTAAATTTAAAATTTAAAATCCTAGTATATGAAAATGTTATTCCTTATATTTAGAACGATATCCCTAAATGTGAAGCACACCATTTAACTTATTTGGCATTGAATGTATCAGTTTTGTTCAGTGTTTTCTGGTGATATTTGCCGCCATACACTCAGGTGCAATTTTTTCGGTTAACTTTTGTTTGAGTTTTAGCGACTACGTAACAGTTCTTCTAAATGGTCAAATAAATAGTCTCTTCGAATCATATCGGAACGTTGTGCAATAGTATTTAGCCTGTGGGGACTTTGGTAGGCAAATCACATATTCACATTAACAGCCGTATGTTTGGGTTTATTGACATGTTGAAAGTAATTTACAAATTCTTCCAAATTTTTGGTGAATTTGTTCTTTGGAATGTTTAAATACTCTCTCAAATTCATTGGTTCCTCAATAAATTCCAAATTGAGCACGCCCCGTGGCGAAACACATTGTAGTACAACCACCATGTTTAACCGTACCTTGAGATCGAGCTCGTCATTTATTTTTTTTTCTTACTAAAATACATCCGTATGAGTTAAAATTGTATATTTTGACTGAAGAAAACACATTATTGCAAATCTCATTTGATATGGTTTAGGAAAGGACAAAGGGCTTGCTTGAAACAGTTAAACATAGCTTCAGTACTATACTACTTTGGGCATGTGTGTCGGCACAGTGTGGACAGTTTGGAATTTATTGAGGAACCAATGAATTGGAGGGAGTATTTAAACATTCTAAAGGACAACTTCGAATAATAATGATAAAGAGTAGTGTACTACAATCATTCAACTAATTAACTTGTTTTATTCAAAACTTCATCTTGGTGTACCATCTTGACGAAGCTCAGAAACAAAATTTATCTTTTTGTACCACTTGGATAACCTACCATTTTATCTATTATTTTTGATTATCCTGATGCACCACCAATAATAATTATTTTTCTAACCGTTCATCAAGGCAAAAGAACCCTGATTTTAACAGCAGGAATAGTAATCTTACTCATCGTTGTCCGAGAAGAATCTTTTTACACATTCACCAAGTTATTAAATTGCAAGATAATTCATAAAACTCAATGCTGATTATATTGCAGCGGTTTGGGATTTCACAGTATTTGGATAAAAACTTAATCTTGTTTAGTGCGTTAATAACAGGAGCAGTTTTCGTTTTTCATACGACTTTTACAACTAAAAATTTGCTAAATGAACCGAATTCATTAGTTTACGTAAATGGACCCAAGTGATCAATATGAACTGTTTGAAAGACATTGGTCCAATTTCAACATAAAGTAATTGCGGTAGTGACTTTCACTTTGATTTATTTTTATAGAGACAAGATATGCAACTGTCATTACAGTTCTTAGAAAATTTACGTGATCTTTGAAATCTTCTCCAGTCCAAAATCATTTATGTAATTAATGAACTATGTTGCCATAATGGTGGGATGGGATGCATGCTAACAAGGTAAGGTTTCTGACCGTAGTCAACATGGCGATCTACAGAACCCAGCTTCCACGTGGCCACTCCTGGACGGCATACTAGCACCCACTAGATATTAACTAATGCTTGCAGTGAAGTTCAATCCCCTGTACTTTAATTTTGAATTGGGCTTAGGGATTGAAACCCACCAACGTAAAAAAATATCCAATGGAAGCGAAAACAGACAGTTCTATAAAGATTTCCACAAAAGTTGACGGCAACGGCAAGCGCTTAAATGACTGCGATTCAAGATTAGGTACATCTAACGTTCACTCCCTTCACAGCGTTAGCGGTTCGGCCCAGCTGGCGGATGCCCTCATGAAATGCAGGACTGACATCACTGCTATACAGGAAATGCGATGGATATAGGACAAGGATGCCAAAGGCTAGCATCTTGCTACATATACTACAGATGCTATGCGGATAAGTACGAATTCGGATCCGGATTTGTGGTCAATAAGAGACTTCACCATCTTGTCCCTGGGTTCACTACTATGAACGAAAGTATAACCACTATCCGCATCGGAACAAAATTTTATAACATCTAAAACAGAGATCTAATCAGCTTGCATTTGTATGAACTTCATGCTAAGCGGCACAATCATAATTAGCAACAACTGGTTGCTGAGTAATTGTTTCCAATAACTTTATGTCATAGCGCTATAAATGGTTTTGCTATTAACGAAGTCTTGAACAAACTTTCTGAAGAAACGTGTTAGACCATGATCAATTTATATCTTTAGACAGTATTACAACCTAACTTTTCACACCATCCATGTTGTGTATATTGATTTTATACATGATTGACAAGACATACAGTTTAAAGTCAGCTTCGAACGACAGATTTTTGAGAAATTGCTGAGGAAGTCCTTGAAGAAAATTTTTATATCTTTTTTTTTGTTTGAGATGTTAGGGGTTGAACCATCTAATAAGTCAATATACTACCTACTAGACAAAGGCAACTTATTACCACATTTGAGGTAGAAATTCATGATAGCGCTTATCTATCCATCGCCATGTCTGCCGATACCAGAACGAAGCACTTGACCCCTTTAATTCAAAATTTTGAGGAACGCGTTTAGCTCCAACGAAAGTTTTGCCTCGAATAAATGGTGATGTCATCCCAATAAGTAAGGGTGTGCCCAAGACCTATTCTTCGAATAACTTACACACAACTTCTTGGAAAATGACTGGGTGTTTACTAATCCGAAAGGCATTGGATTATACTCAGATTATTCACTATGTATTACGAATGCGGTAAATTTGTGTATTAAATGAGAAAATCCAAAATTTTAAAATATTGATTATTTGTCAGTTGGAATATTGATTATTTGTCGTTATGGGCATTTTAGACGTTCATCAAACACAATGTAAATATGACGGAAGAATAATTTCAGTAGATCATCTGTTATTCCAGTTGATATGGATCGCTTAGCTAATGGAATTCGATACGACTTCCAAGACTGAATGTATGATCGCGAAGGTTAGTTAGGTTCGAGGACGTATACTTTTTATCAAGACAAGTACAAATACCTAGAGGTTTGCTATTATTTTAGTTCTAAAAACAGGTAAGAAAAAAGATAGAAGGTGGGAAAAAGTAGAACCGAAGTGTGAGAAGTATAGACAGAAATCGAAGAAAAAAGTGCAAAAGGGGACCGCATCATATAAGAGAGCGCAGAGCACTAAAAAATTATATTATGCCAGATACATGGTCAATGGGACGACAAGAGGTTTTGTATAGATTTGTTCGATATGCTTAATTAAAATCAGGAAAAACATCATCTTAGCCAGATGCTATGAATGCGGTAGCGGATGTTGCTTAAAAACATACTCTGGCCTCTCAAGTCACCGATAATTTTAGAGCTAGTGGTGCATCAGTTAACCAAGCAGCGGCTTATTGTCGTCCGACAATGATTTGAATAATGTCAGCGGCTCCCCCCAAACAGTGACAAAAACCATTTTCCAGTTGAATTTGTACAGTCTAAGGGCAGCCAATTAGTGCTACGTAACAGGCGGAAGAGCTGGTGCCACAGGAGTCTGGTACTCAACAGGAAATGGAGCTGAATCCTCATTTTATGCAAGACCAGGTAATAACACCCCTCATCTTCGGGTAAATATATCATTAAGGAGAGAAATAATTGCTAAGAACTCGCCTTCATTCTGAAGCGTAATATTATCTGTAAGACATGTAAAAAAAAATTGTGACAACTTCCTCGAACTAATGACCGGTAAGGACAGACGATGCCTGAACCCTCCAAAGCCTTGAGTCCTGATAAAACCTGTATGCTAATGCTTAAGAGGCTGGTGGGATATAGTACTGCTTAATTTTTAGATTCACAACCGGTAGGAAGGACGCTAGAAAACTAAATATACTGGACTCAAGTACCGCCAAATCTTCTTATTGTCACAGTATTTCAGATACTAGAAACATTACTGTTTGAAGCCTTCAGATAGCGCGTCTTACTTTCCAATATGCAACATTCCTTTAGGTAGCAGTATGGCTTCCTTGAATCTCCCCAAAGCGTTCGATACGTTTGAACATATACGATAAATATATATATAAATATATATATTGTTACGAAAGTGGAAACGGTGTAACATCTTAATGTTAAACAAAAGCTACAAAAACAAATTATTTGTTACGAAGTGGAAACGGTGTAACATCTTAATGTTAAACAAAAGCTACAAAAACAATAAAATTACTTGTTTATGTCATTAACGAATAAACAAGTAAACAATAAAACAACAACATCAATACAACGAAAAAGGGATAAACACATAAACAGCAAACAACAACAACGCTGAGGGGACAAAAGTAAACAACCTACACTAAAAACAAGCAAGTAAACATGTATGAATGTAAACATGTTGTTTACATGTTGTTTACATTCATAGAAATCTCGTGAAGGCGAAGACTAGAACCTTCGCCTACGAGAACATTCATCAGACTGTTTACGTCGTGATATAAAAGGCAAAGCAAAGCATGAAGGATCAGAAAAAAGTTCAGTCAGTCTTGTGTGAAAACGCATTGCGTGTGAAGAAAGCAATCGTGGTTTGAAGATCTCCGTTATAAAGATCGATAGAACAATTGTGTAATAATTGTTAGTTTATCGTAAAGGGCATAAACAAAAAAAGAAATAACAAATAACGCAATTGTTGTTGTTAAAACAAGTTGTGAACGTGGCACACAAAAGTTGTGTGATTAATAAAGGATTTTATTAAAATAAAACACAAATTTATTTTTATTTTTATTTGCAATCTACGAGCTCATATTTTAAACGTTTTTAAAAAGGTAAAAACGTAACAATTGGTGTCAGAAGTGGATTGCAAAATCTAAAAGTAAAAATAAATAAAAATGAAACTCTCCGAATTAAGAGTGGAACGACTTAAGAGAGAGTTGGGTAAATTAGAGCTGCCAACAACGGGCACGAAAAATGAACTGTAAAGGCGGTTGAGGAGAAACTTCAGCATCAGGGCATCGATATCGATTCTTACGAGTTCGAGGATGAAGAGGAACGAGAGTTACAGGCACCTGCAACCCCCAGCGTTATGGACCTAAATTCGTTGCTAGCCGCTTTGATGGAACAAATACAAGCTTTTAAAGCAGAAACTGATCAGAAATTGGAAAACATGCAAGCAGCAAACCAAAAACTACTAGCCGAAAATCAAAAGTTATTTGCTGATGCACAAGTAGCAAACCAAAAATTGCAAGAAGCTTCTGAGCAGAGAATGGAAAATGCAAGCAAAATTGGTGGCAAAAATTGAAAGGAAATTCGAGGAGAAGGTGCAGGAACTCAATGAGTCGTTCAACAAAAGAATTACTAGTGTCGAGGAAAAGGTGTTTAATTTGGAAAAGACCGTCGACACGAAAGTGGTCGATTTGAAAAGACCTTTGACGGAAAACTGGTTATGATGGAGGAGAAGATCCACAACCTCCAGAGCCAGCGACCGGAACCAGTGAGAGTCGTATCAGAAGGTATTAGCAGGATCAAAACACCTCACTTAGATGGTAGCTCGCCGCTATCCGTATTTAAATTTCAATTCGAAACAGTAGCCAGCAGAAACGGATGGGACAACGAGGAGAAGGCTTTAGAACTGATTTTGGCGTTGAAGGTGTCGCAGCCGAGATGCTAGAAACCATACCAGCCAGTCGCAGAAACAACTACGACGACTTAATGCTGGCTTTACAGCGTAAATTCGGCGACGAGCACAAACGGGAACTATACCGCATGGAGTTAAGGTGCCGAGCGCAAAAGGCCGATGAGTCACTTCAGGCCTTTGCAATGGAAATCGAGAGGTTAGTGCAGCTCGCATACCCGGGAGAAAACGACCCGTTGATAGACAACTTTAAAATCGAGGCGTTTGTTAATGGGATACGTGACCCAGATATCAAACTAGCGGTATGTTCCACGCAGAAAGGTAACCTTTGCAGAGACGTGGCCTTTGCACTAGCCCAGGAGACCGCTCGCATGATTTCTAGACCACAAATAAACAAAGTACGGAAGATGGAAGTCGTGGAGGAAGAGGAATGTCTTCTAAATAAGTTTAAAGAAATGATGAGGCAAGTTTTGGAGGAAAATGGACCGAAGGCGAAACTTAAATGTTTTAATTGTGGAAAGGGCGGTCATATCCAGAGAAGTTGCAAAGCGCCACGCAAAAGATCAAGATCCGTCTCACCAGTAAGGAATAGTAAACGGGCGAGCAACCAACCATCTAAACAAGAGTCCCGTTAAACTAAAACGAGTTAGCACTGAGGGGCAAGTGCTGGCTCCCACAAGTAAGGGCCCACAATCTCTATATCAGTTATGCAACAAAAACACAACAGCCTTACGGCGTGCGGATATTAAATGGCAGACAACACACCTTCACTATAGACACGGTGCCACGCAGTCTATCACCAGACCAGATGTAGTGAAAGGGAAGTGTGAGGTACTGAGTAATGTAAGACTACGGACAGCTACCGGAGAATCTGCCACCGTCCACGGGAAACAGAGGCGAAGGTGACTATAGCCAACATTTGTGTAAGTCATGTCTTTATTGTTGCCGATACTGTGGACGAGGTAATCATTGGTGCGGATTTTATGATAGCTCATGGCGTCAATTTGAATATGGGCAACAGATAATGAGTTGGCGAAATGTAGAGATTCCTTGACGTGGGATACAAACACCAGGTGCAAGCCAGAAGTTAGTTGCTGCCGAACGACACAAATTACCACCGCAGGAGTGGATCGTTGATATGGGCGCGGGTGGAGCTAGATTGTGAGGAAAACCGCTTGTGGGTTGTTGAACCAGCTGCAATTCAGACGGATTGTTTGTCAGCAAAGGCCCTCGTCAAAACCACCGAGCAGAGAATAGTCCAAGTGAGAGTGCTGAATTTATCAGGCCAAGAAAAATGCATCTGTAAAAACTCTGAGTTGGGCCAATGTGCTCCAGTAGATGCCGAAATATCAGCCAAGGACCAACGGGAATTCGAGGTAAATGTGGAGAAATGGGTAGCAGGTCTCGAAGCTCCAGAAAAAAATAAAGCCAAAAAGCTGCTAAGGAGGTACGCTTGCGCTTTTGCCACAAACAAAAAGTCATGGTAGAACAGCCATGATAAAACATGAAATAGATACTGGCGAAGCGAGACCGATAAACAGGCACCCAGAAGCATACCACTGGCGAAGCGTAATGAAGTTAAGGAGCTAGTCGACAATATGAAGAGGAGCGGGGTATTGAACCGTCATCGGGTCCGTGGAGCTCACCTGTAGTCTTGGTTAAAAAGAAAGATGGTAGCACAAGGTTTGCGTAGACTACAGGAAGCTAAATGACGTCACTAAAAAGGATAGTTACCGCTACCGAGAATTAAAGACACGCTCGACAGGCTAGCTGGAACAAAGTGGTTTCCACATTAGATCTACAAAGCGGATATTGACAGGTGGAGATTGCAGATAAAGACAAGAGAAAAACTGCATTCAGTGCAAACGGCGGCTTGTGGCAGTTTAAAGTCATGCCATTTGGACTCTGCAATGGTCCGGCCACATTCGAACGGCTTATGGAACGAGTACTCAAGGGACTGCATTGGAAGACTTGCCTGGTGTACCTCGATGACATAATAGTCATGGGCAGAACTTTCAACGAACACCTTAAGAACCTGGAAGAAAGTTCTGCAGCGAATATCTATGGCCGGACTGAAATTAAGCATAAAGAAATGTGCACTCTTCCAGAAGCAAGTGAAGTATTTGGGCATCTGGTTACCGCAGATGGCATATCCACGGATGAGGATAACATACGAGCAGTAAAGCACAGGCCTCGTCCCAGAATCTTCATGAATTACGCAGTTTTTTGGGACTATGCACATACTACAGACGCTTTGTGCCTAACTTTGCTAGTGTGGCTGCGAGTTTGCATAAGCTCACCAAGAAATCAAGGGTGTATCAATGGGGTGAGTCACAGAAAAAGGCGTTCCAGACACTAAAAGACCTATTGTGTTCTGCACCAGTTTTAGCGTATCCAGGAGAAAAATTCATTTTGGACAGTGATGCTAGCGGTTATGGGATTGGTGGTGTACTTTCTCAAGTGTCACATGGTACCGAAAAGGCCGTAGGTAGCCTCACACTGTCGAAGCCTGAACGGAACTATTGTGTGACCCGAAGTGAGCTACTTGCAGTGCTGGAATGCAAGTGATCAATCAAGTGATCAATGGTACCGAAAAGGTCGTAGGCTACTATAGCCGCACACTGTCGAAGCTGAACGGAACTATTGTGTGACCCGACGTGAGCTACTTGCAGTGCTGGAATGCATAAAACATTACCATAAGTACCTGTATGGCCAACATTTTCTACTAAAGGACTGATCATCCGCACTGAGATGGCTGCTACAATTCAAGAGCCCTGAAGGACAGCTAGCACGTTGGATTGAGCGCCTTCAGACTTACGACTTCAGCATTGAACACCGAAGAGGCATAAAACATGGGAATGCTGATGCTCTCGCACGCCGACCATGTGATTTAGAGTGTAGACATTGCCGTGAGAGCCGAGAAGAAGGAATCCATCATCGACATCCGCTAACGCAATCGAAGCCAACGAAGGCTGGTCTGAAGCACAAGAAGCGACCCAATATTAGCGAAAATTATGGCAGCTAAGGAAGAGGACAAACGGCCTACCAGAAACGAGATATCCGCAGAAGGTCCTCTTACAAAAGCATACTGGGCGCAATGGACAGTTTAAAAATGATAAACGGATGCTTATATCGACAATGGGAAAGCGCTGACGGCAAGACCTCATCCAACCTGATAGTGGTGCCTTCCTCCAAAATAAAAGAAGTTTTAACGGAATTCCATAATGGAGCTAGCGGAGGACATCTTGGAGTGACAAAGGCGTTGGAGAGACTAAAACAAACGTTTTATTGGGTGGGATGTCAGCAAGCAGTGGCGGCTTGGATCGCGAACTGTAGCCAGTGTATTGCAGCTAAAGGTCCCGTGAGAAGAAGTCGAGGTCAGCCTTCAACAATATATCTCGGGCGCACCTTTCGAGCGATAGCGATGGACGTAGCAGGCCCTTTCCTGTCAGTAATGCCGGAAACCGATATGTTCTCTTCGTGATGGATTATTTCAGCAAATGGCCGGAAGTGTATGCCACACCCAATCAAGAGGCGAACACAGTGGTTAATGTTTTTGTTAACAACTGGGTATGCCGCTACGGGGTTCCGATAGAGCTACATTCCGATCAGGGCAGAAATTTCGAGTCAGCGATATTCAAGGAAATGTGTGAGGTTACGGTATCAAGAAGACTAGAACAACGCCGCTCCACCCATAGTCCGACGGAATGGTAGAACGGTTTTAATCGAACCTTAGAAGAATACCTGCGGAAAGTAGTGAGCGAGCAGCAGAAGGATTGGGACGAACACATTCCGAGGTTTCTACTAGCATATCGATCAGCGGTCCATGATTCAACATCTAGATCACCCGCCAAGGTTATTTTTGGGACCGAGATAAAACTGCCTGGTGACTTGGAGTTCGGTGTTAAGCCCGATACAGAGAGGGATGCCAATACTCTGGAAAACAGGAAAGTCTAAATGAACTCCATGAATTTGTGCGCACACGTATAAAAATGGTCAGCGATAGGATGAAAGCCAGGTACGATCGTGCAGCAAATACGAAGGGCTTCCATGAGGGACAACTGGTTCTACTCTACAACCCAAACCGGAAGAAAGGATTATCTCCCAAGCTACAAACCAGCTGGGATGGACCTTATAAAATAATTAAAAGGTTAAACGATGTCGTGTACAGGATACATAAAGCTAACAGCCCCCGAGCCAAAATGAAGGTCGTCCACATAGAGCGACTGGCGAAATATGGGAAAAGAGATAATGAGCCTATTCGGGACGAACAGGCTTAAGTGGGCGGCAATGTTACGAAAGTGGAAACGGTGTAACATCTTAATGTTAACAAAAGCTACAAAAACAATAAATTACTTGTTATGTCATTAACGAATAAACAAGTAAACAATAAAAAAAACGACATCAATACAACGAAAAAGGGATAAACACATAAACAGCAAACAACAACAACACTGAAGGGACAAAAGTAAACAACCTACACTAACAACAAGCAAGTAAACATGTATGAATGTAAACATGTAGTTTACATGTAGTTTACATTCATAGAAATCTCGTGAAGGCGAAGACTAGAACCTTCGCCTACGAGAACATTCATCAGACTGTTTACGTCGTGATATAAAAGGCAAAGCAAAGCATGAAGGATCAGAGAAAAAGTTCAGTCAGTCTTGTGTGAAGACGCATTGCGTGTGAAGAAAGCAATCGTGGTTTGAAGATCTCCGTTATAAAGATCGATAGAACAATTGTGTAATAATTGTTAGTGTTTATCGCAAAGGGCATAAACAAAAAAAGAAATAACAAATAACGCAATTGTTGTTGTTAAAACAAGTTGTGAACAGTGGCACACAAAAGTTTTGTGATTAATAAAGGATTTTATTTAAAATTAAACACAAATTTATTTTTATTATATATATATTAAACTCTACCCTGGAAAATGATATGGATCATAAATTATCTGGGTGGCCGGCTGACACTTGTAGAGTGTGGAGGTCAGAAATCAACTTACAGAAAGATTAAATTTGTCGTACCACAAGGAGGGTTCTGTCAATTATTTTTAATATGTACTTAATAGCTCTTTTGAACCCACCACAGAATGTCTCAATGGTGTCATGTGCATTTACCATTGCAGAGTTTTTCCGGCTATCGAAGTCCAAGTGTTCAGTGTCACTATTCTTTATCTGTAGTAAAGGAGTAAGGAGAAAACTAGACCTTTCTGTCGAAGGCGACAGAATATATCAAAACGCCACTTATAGCAATAGGGCATTATTTTTTCAGTTATGCTGCCCTGATGAGGATCCCTTTTTGCAATAACACCAAATGGCATGCACTGCAGACGAAGTAACTAAATGTCCAGTGGACTTGTGGCTAAGGCTTACAGACGTTAAGCGATTTCTGAAACTACCTCCTACATGGCAGTCTCCTGACATATAACAGATCTCACATATCACTTAAAGCATACTAATTTAAACTACTCTTAATGTACGCAGAAACGTCTAGGTATTTAATTTGATGAGTAAAGGGTAGATCCGTAGGACTGTTAATTTGAGAACGCAACAGGGTTGTAAACACAGTATAAGCAGTAAGGAAACGGAATTTGACAGTTAACACTATAATATTAGAGAGACAGCAAATACTACCGAAAAGTACTTCTATCTCTCTCAGATCGTGTGTCTGTTTAGTTTATTTACTTTTTTTTAGCTTTTGGGGTTTTTATATTGCGCAAAAAAAAAATATAATTTGTATGTGAAACTATTAATAAAAAGATATTAAGAGCAGTGTCTTATTTTGATCTTGTTATATTTAGCTTCTTAATTACTTTTTGCACAAGAAACTATATTCATTGTGACCGAAGATCACACACATTTCGATTAATATTTAAATATTAAGGAGTTTTTAAAATTGTCATTGAAGAAATTAAAAAATATTCAAAATTTTCCCTTTTTCAAAACAAAATAATTGTTTATTTACATTTAACTTTTCTACATTAACCGCCAATTTTTGCTCTGCATATTTCTTGCTTCTAACACATTTGCTTTGCAAGACATTGCTCACTTTTGCTAACTTGTTGTCTGCTTTGGTTTGCCTTTATATGGCAATGTAAACAGTCTGATGAATGTTCTTGAAGCCGAATGTTAGTGGCTACGCCTTCTCGATATCTCTATAAATGTAAACATCGTTGTTTCATTATTGTTGTTTGTTTGTTTGTTTGTTAAATTTCGATTACGACTAGTAATCAATTACACTACTTTTTAAAAAGAATGGTAATGATTATATAATTCTATGAACCATTTTTTGAATTACTAATTGAATATGATTACAAAATAATCAAAAAATAGTCAGGATTACTGGTAAATTATAAAATAATTAAAAGGAATCAAAAGTAATCCAAAAGTAACCAAATTGTGTTCAATGGCTCTAATCACACGAGAACAATTTTTAGTAGCACAATTTTTGTCCTTTTCAAATGACACGGGATGAATATTAGTTGGGAATGAAATGTATACGTATACACAGCTTTGTATGTATTAGAGTTTTTGCATTCATTTGATGTTTGATTTTTAAAAATGTGCATGTTTAGTTTTGCGCTGGTAAAGCGGCGACCAAAAAACCATTCTCTTCACCTCTATTGCCTATAAACTATTATTTTACGCCGGCACAATTGATCTCGTGTGATTAGAGCCAATGATTATTTTGAATTCTTTTTTAATATGAAAAACAAAAAGAAAAAAAAACACTTTAAAAATTCTTTAGAATTCTTTAGTTTTTTGTATTCAGTTGTGTTACAATTTTTACAATTTTTTTATACATTTTTTGGTAAGTATAAAAGATGCAGTTTTTTTTAAAAATACATAAAAAATGTCTGCCTCCAAATATTTTTGTACTACATCAGACGTTTGGTCTGCAAAACCACAGAACTTTTTTAGGGTATTCATGCCTTAGCATGTAAAAGACTGTTTGGAGTATACATTGCACAAATTATGACAGAAATTAACACTAGTTTTGGTCTAAGCAGCTCAAACATTGTTCTGTTACGGATAACGGTTCAAATTCCTTAAAAGCGTACCCAGAATTATCTTTTCGAAGATGCTGCAGCCATACTTTGAAATTGCTTGCTTCAACCGATTTTAACAAAATTTTGAAAACTGAGCAGTTACTGTTCATTCAAAATAACAGAGTACTTAAAATTAATATTTTTTGTGTTTTAATTTTTCCATATACTTGCAAATTCAATTAACTTTTTTATGCATTTGATAAATGTAACAACATGTGGTTGCATTACATTCAGTGTTGTTGGATTTTTAGCCATTTAAATTTGCAGATGATAAAATTAATACCAGTCTTTCTCCCGAATAACATATTAAACCTGACCGACAGTCCACTATAAAACATTAGTTCTTTAGTTATTTGAACGATAATTGGAGTGCAGATGGGAATTGGCAAAAATATGATTTGCTAAAACAAGCATTTATATATTTTAACACACCCCTTATCGTCTTCAGCTCCAGTGGAACGGCTGTTTTCTTTTGCCGGGTTCGTCAACAGCCAAAGACGACAATCATTACCTGATTTTTCGTTTAAAAAATTAGTGTTAACGAAGACGAATTTTCAATATGTGTAAGTGTATGGTGTTAATTTATTTTGTTTTTAATCAAATGTTCATTTTCTGTTATTGTTTATATCTTTACTACTTGGTTTGCTCAGTTCGTTTGAGTTTGTGTTTTATTACTGGTTCAAATAAATTATAGAACGCATGAATTTTCAATTATTGAACAGTATCAGTAACAGTATTATTCCATTTATAATTTTGATTCAGGTTGTTAATATGCCGAAAGAATTTATAAGCGTTTAATGAAGTTTCCAATTAAAGATTGATATCTGACAATAGTTTTACATTGCATTGAGGTTGTTGGTGTGAAAAAGCAGTTGTGCTGAACAATTAACTGGATTTGTATAAGCACTAATTATCTAATATTAAATAAAGCCGTCTATAAGAAATTTATGGTAAAGCTGAAAACAGTTCGGACAACAATAATTGCTTACATGATAAATTTTTTGCGGTGATGCGACGATTGTTTCAGATGAAACTATTTGTGGTGTCATATTAAGAATGTGATTTTTTTTCGATGCTAACGGAAAACAATGAGAGCTATTATTGTGCAAATCGGAGAGTGACTTTTCTAAAGCAAGCACTCTTTGATATAATAAGTGACCATTTGCTAAACTTTCATATTTATCTCTTTTATAATATTGTTCGAAATGTTCAATCAGTATTTGTTATTTTCCAATGTATTAAGAGTGGAATAAAAATTTATTTTAAAAAAATTTTGTTTTGTTTGTTTGCTTCAACACGGAATATGATTTTGCATAAGTCTGAAAATAGTTTTTAATTTAATATTTTCTTTTTCAAACAGGAGTCATTTTATGGATTTAATTATCCCCCTATTCTATCCAATCGTAACAGGTATAAAATTCGGCTTGCACTGTGATTAAAGTAGAAATTTTCACTAGTAATGGCTATATAATGTAATATATATATATTTCTTCCTGTATTTTGAACGCTTTGTGTTTTTTAGATAAAAACAATATAAAATTATTCAAAAATTTATGCATATGAGTGAAAACTAAAATATTCATATATGTTTACTAAAAATACCGTTATACGTTTATCTTATGAAAGAAGGTGATTGTAGAGAAATTCTCGACTGCAGTTAATAACACTAAATTGTTATCATTAGGCCATCAAGTTAGAAACGTTATTTATATTAGAAACTATATAACACTATATAACAGTCAGTCCCTAAGTTTCTTGTAGAAAAAGAAAAATTTAATATAAAATAAATTTTGTATTTTTACGACTTCAACACAATTTCCACCGAATAATTCGAATCTTATGAATCATCTAAGCTAAAAGTATTTATATATTATCAAATTTTGAAACTGAACTTTTTCTTAAAACAAAATATATTGACATATGAATAAGAAATCACATTTTAAAATAAGAGCAAGTAATCCTGATGATAAATGTCACGTTGCTACTATTATCAAGAGGAACATTATATATGAATTAGTTTATGGTATTAAGTGTACTTCGGTTCCCTCTGTGACTCAGAGTGGGTTGGAGTGCATGATTAAAGGTTACCCTAATATCGTTGGTAGACTTTGTTCTCGGATTGACGTCATACACGGTCTTTTCGAACCGTCGGATCACGTATATTTTCTCTCTCATACCCCTTGGCATGAACTCTTTTTCTTCTCTCCGGATTACTCTAGGAAGAAATATTTACCATATTTCGTTTTGTTTGAGAAGTCGCCGCAGTCTAGTAGATAGTGTTTTGGCTTATTAGACGATAGACCAGGGTCAGACATCAAAAACGAAATATGAATAATATATTTCTTCGGCGACTTCCTCTCAGCAGATTTCTGGCAAAAACTCTGAGTAAATAAAATTGTCATGAAAAGTTTCTCAAAAAAATCTGTCGTTCGGAGTCGACTTTAAACTGCAAGTTCCGACACTCATGTATAAAATTAACACACACAACATAAGTTCTCACACCACTTATGTTGTGTGTGTTAAGACTGTAATCCTGTCTGAAGGGTTGTAATGGCCAATTATGTATGTATGTTATGTATGTAGGTTCGGTTGAGAAGACTCCCAGTCTGGCTCTGAGCACCTGTCCCCATAAGGGCTGGTGTCAACCCTCGCGTGGCACCCCTTCTTGCATAGATAACCACGGGACTACTTATGGGTAACTACACATTGCGGGCAAGGATAGCGGCTTTGAGTGGGGACTCATTAGCCATGAACACCAATATAAATAACAAACAAACGCGCTAACTCAAGTCGGTGAGCGCAAGGCTTCCACTCTAGCTGGTGGACGCAACACCCTCTCCAGGCAGGCAGCTTTCAGAAAGGCAGCTGCCCCTACCCCAAAAGTCAAAGCCCAAGCATCTACTTTGGCAACGTCCCACTTGGCACACAAGCCTCCGGTTGCGAAACTGGTCCCTAGTGTCGCCACTCCTCCCGTTCTAGCACCTTCGACCGAGACACCATCCATCTGAAAGGCCGCCCACGCATTCTGCGTCTGGAGCGCAGACTGCTGGCACCAATGCATCTTCAGGTGCCAAGAGTACCTTGAGTGCCAGAAGACGCGCGACTGCGCGGGGTTCCGGTTATTATTGGAGTCGATGTCAATTCCCACCATGCGATGTGGGGCAGTTCCGGTACCAACGAACGTGGTGACTGCCTCTTTGATTTTAGCAGTAATAACCTAATTATAGCTAATAGAAAATGAACGAACCTTCCTTACATCGCATAGAAGGGAACACATTTTCGGACCATAGATACATTACTTTTAACATTGACACGGCAGTCTCCGCTTAGGACGATTTTTCCGGCCAATATGAGAAGCACCAATTGGACCATTTTTAGGGAGAGACTGCGTAGCAGCCTTCCCTATCGATGAGATCGATGATCTATACCGATCCAGTGACAGGCTCTTTACTAGGGCAAAGGCCACAGGCGAATGGTCTACAAGGCCAAGATAAACGAACTTAAATATGCTCTCAGGCAGGCGAAGATGGCTGCGTGGAGGAATTACTGCGCGAGCATGGAATCCTCTGCCAAAACTAGTCTTCTTCGTAAAATCCTAAGTTCCACACAAAACTCTTGACTGCATCCAACGGCCTGACGGCTGCTAGACTGCGTCCAGTCTAGAGACGCTTGAGTTGCTCCTTGAAACTTATTTTCCAGGGAGTGTCACCCTTGGCGGTCAAGGTTAGTGAACTACCATCCGTAAATTACTCCCTGAATCTTACCCCGGACCAAGTGCAGTAGGATGTTAGGTCCTTTAAACCATTCAAGTCCCCAGGACCGGGTGGTATTATCCCAGGTGACATTCAACATGGGGAAGAGATAATTCTTTCTTGGCTGCTTGCTATGTACAACACTAAACTCAGGCTCCTTTTGTATCCCTTGGAGCTGGCGAATATATAGGGTGATCTTTATCCCCAAGGCTGGGGTCCCACAAGGCTGTTAATGACGCCATAGCCTACGCTGACGACATTGCCATCGCCGCGTTGAGAATATGTCCACAGACGTTGTCGGATAAATTGAACTTGGCGCTGTCAATCGTACTGGACTGGTATGGGGACTTTGGTTTGTCTATTATTCCCTCCAAGGCCGATACGATTCCATTCACTAGGAGGTATAAGATTCCGACCTTCACCCTTCCCTAATATTTGCGGGACCAGACTCACGCTGAGTTCCGATGTTAAATACCTGGGCCTGATCCTAAATCCCAAACGGGCGAGTCTGACTGCTAGGGCACGTAAGGTTGCCTGTGCTGCTCATTGCTGTAGCAGAGCGGTTGAAGCCAGATGGGGTCTTCGTCCGAGGATCATGTGCTGGTTATATTCTACGGTTATCGAACCCAATCTGCTATATGGTGTTACTTTTTGGTTTACTGCTGTGAACACACAATACAACGTTAGACTTCTTGATAAGGTCAGAAGATCTGCGGCTTTTTATATAACAGGTGCTCTGCGCACCACCTCCACAAAGGTCTTGTTCGAAATGCTTAACTGACTTCCTACTGTGCTTCCCGCTAAGCAGGCAGCCAAGTTTGCTGCGACAAATTTTAATGCCATGTCTCGTTGGCACACTGTACCTTCTGGTCACTTCTCTATTTCGGAGGTTGATCCGGTGGCTACTCCGACCTAACCTAGCGCACACTGGTCATTGTCATTATCAGAACTTATTTAAACAAACTAATAATCGTTATTTGGTAGCGAGAGATTTCAATGCCAAACACCCGCGGTGAGGCACAGAGTTAGCGAATCAGAAAGGACTACATATGCAAATGTATTTCAAAAAATCTTGTCACATTATTTGCACGAATTGATTCTCTGACTGCATGAAAATTCTAGATTTCTTTGATTTCATTGTATTTAATGGAATTCCAATAACATTTTTTGATATACGGTTCTAAATATGAATCCCATTTCTTTTGTTAAAGGTGTAGATAAAAATATTTTTACTAAACACAGGTTTGAAGTTCTTTGACTATTGATTACAGAAAATTTGAATTTAAATATTTTAATAAAACTAGGAACTTGTCAAAATTTTAACTAATTCAATTAACTAAATTTAATTTATTAATTTAAAAATTAGTTTCGTAACTTCTTGTGATATAAAGACATGCAATGCATAACATATAAAGGACCAATGTGGCAACATTCTCCTAATCTGAGAGAAAAAATAATTCCCAACTTAGCAACAAAACTTTTAAATGATCGAATATCCGTTTACAAAAGCACAGACATTAGAAATTATTTTAAGAAATTACAAATAAGTACACTTAAAAGAGTGAATATTATGTCTGGAGGTCAACAAAATATTCCAATCGTCCAGGTAACAGTACATTTAGTACGATAGACTATGCAAAACCTTTAGAAGACATATTTGAACACTTTTGGTTTAATCGAAATAATATTAAAATAATTAATAATCAATTCTATTTTAAGGTTTCAATGTTTACCCATGCAGTTGAAATGTGCCAAAATTGTAATGACCAACAAAACAATAAGTCTGAAAGCTTCTCTGAAGTTTCCGAAAGTAATATCGTACTGCTAATTCAGATTAGTTATATTACCATTTCTAACATGAGCTAAGCCTGAAATTACATAGCAACGTGCCGTAGTATACTATAAACATTTTTTAAAATATTTAAATAATTATTCCTTAAGAGAAGAGTGTATGTCACAAAAGGAAAAAATTCAGCAGGCAAAGCTACCAGATTTGACGATTTACCACCTTTAAATTATCATATTGACGATATTATGATTTTATATATATATATATATATATATATATATTTATGATATTTTGACGACTTTTGGAAATTAAAAAAATTATTTTGATGATACTACATAAAATGCTAAATAACCTAAATAAAAGTGCCAAATAGTAAAAGAAATGATCAGATATATAAAGAAAACTTATATGTTTTGCGAATAACCTAATATTACCCAACAAATAATAGCAATACCAAGAAATTTGAAATAAAATTGGCACTTTTCGTAGTTGAGCATAATTTACCATTTGCTGTTGCCGACCATTTTTAAATATACGAATATAGCTTCTAATATTATCCTAGGAAAACCAAACGCAAGCACTATTTTTTTTCGTACAACTAACACTCATGCAGTGCTTTGTGCTGGAACTAGGAAAATATGTTATCACTAGATTTAAAGCCTTTTATACAATAAGGGAGAGGAAAGACCTCTACAGGAAGGCCAATCGAACACAAACGGAGGTGCACACCGAAAAACACGAGTGTTACATGAATTTCGGGAATAAATTCCTTTATTTCGCTAGAGCAAAATCCTTTATAGTACCAATAGAACAGTGATACATAAGTCACATTGCCACGATGCTCTACTGAATCAACGGAGTTGGATACCCCACCGTCATTAACGAGAACTTTCGCCCTGGAGAGGGCGGTCAAGAAGTCTCAAAATAGACCAAAATACTTTTGTCGGGTACAAATGGTGCAGTGGGAAGAAGCTCAGGTGAAATGAACAAAAAATATTTTTTGGTTCTATTCAACTAAATTTATAACCTATACTATGCCGTTAGTCTAATATATTCACAATGTCGCGTCGCGAAAATTTCATTTATAACTGTAAATATGGAAATACTTACATATACATAACAAATTTACATAAGCATAGGTAATTTATACACACTGGAAACCAATAACTGTGAACTTTAATATATATATATAGTATATAGTAGATTGCAAATAAAAAATTAAGAAAATTGTAACAGAGAGATTTATTTAATCTATTTAATATTGAATTAAAATACCGCAAAAGTATTTATTAAACCTTATAAAAAATATAGTTGGAACCTAGAAATATATTGAATTTTTTATATTGCTCTAAGGCGATTGTTTTAAAATTAAACACAATTTTGCATGGTATTTTACATTATATGATCATACTTACATGACAGAAAATAATAGCTTGTCCAATTGTTATACTTCCATATATGTTTTGAATTGCCTGATATTTTTCTTCTCCAGAACGACATCGCACATAATATTGCTTAATGTTGTCCAATGATTCTTGTTCTCGCTTTAGTCTAAAAAACAATAAAAAAGTAAGTAAGTAATTGTCGTCATATATAATCTGTCATTCTGCATAATATTGCTTATAAAACATCGTAAAAGTGAATTTTAATCACAACAGTTGTTTGTTTAAAAAGAATATGTATTTGTATTATATAAATATGTATTTGTATTTGTATTCTATGAATATTTTTGAATTTTGAGAAGGAAATCAGTTTACAGAGTGTCAGAGACTTTCTGGGACTAATGTAAACGTTCAGTACATGCGTTGAAAATTTCACTCTTATGCAAGCGTAATTCGTAAAACATTGAAAATTGCATTAAAACAAAATAATTCATGTAAAAAATAACTTTTTTCTTTTTAACTCATGCTAATTCAAATTCGTTAATAAAAATAATTAAGTGTATATAAGAATAACCTAAAACTTTTGATTCTGTAATGAAATTAAAGATCTTGGTAATGTTTGTTGTCGATATATTTTGGAGAATGTAGAGAACATGAGCGTTGTTAAACCTTATATTCCGTAGCAATGAGACATTCAATGAGAAAGTAATTTATAACAAAATTGCATTTACAGGCATTATATTTGTAATTAAATTTGATTTTTAATGAAAGTTGGTAGAAGAAGATTTTATGGTTTATGTTTTGATCTTGTCAGTATTTACGGGATATATGGGAGGTTAGTAATTTTTCGTTAACTATGATACTATTATTATCAGGAGTCTAGTCTGGAGTACTGATAAACCGTCTACAAAGATGATTGTATTTTTACTTTATACTGAAAGAACATTATCAAATGTTCACAGCTTATAATGTCAATCTAAAATGCAAGTTCTAAATATAGGTTAATTGTAGTTTTGATACGTGTAGGTCCTTTAACGGTGCTTAGGTTGGCGGGCTTATTTTCCGTCAAACCCTCTACCACAGGGGCAGAAGAAATCGCCCTGGTAGAACCATCGATCTAGTGGCAGCCTCTTTAATATGTCTAAGGTTATAGGTGAATGGCCAAGAAAATAGAACTTAAATACGCTGTAAGGCGGTAAAAGAGGGCTTCTTGTAGGAACTACTAAGCGAGAATGGAACCCTCTGCCGAAACTTGCTGTCCTCGCAAAATTCTAAGTTCAACACATAAATCAGTCGACTGCATCCAACGGCCTGACGGCTGCTGGACTGCGTGCAGTTTAGAGATGCTTGAACTTCTCCTCGACACTTATTTTCCAGGTAGTGTCTCCCTTGGGCGTTAAACTCTCTATCAGGCTAATGAATTACCGTCTGGGAATTACTCCCCCTAATTCTCACCCCGGGCCAAGTGTAGTGGGCTGTTAGATCCTTTAAACCGCCCAAGTCCCCAGGACCGGATGGTATTATTCCAGGTGACATCAAAAATGGGGAAGAGATAATTCTTTAATCTGGGACAGGATTTGGTCAGGTTTATTAAGCTCCTCCTTAAGTCGAGAATGGTACCCTCCGCAGTGAAGGCTACACACTGTCAGAGAATTGTCCTACCTTCACCCTTCCTAGAATATGCGGGACAAGACTCACGTTGAGTCCCGAGGTTAATAATCTGGGCCTGATTCTCGATCCCAAACTCAACTGCTGTTTACGGCTGCAGTAGGGCGGTTGGAGACAGATGGAGTCTCCGCCTTAAGATCATGTACTGGATCTATTCTACAGACGTCGAACCCAATCTCCTATATGGTGTTACTTTCTCTTGGGCTTCTCACAATGTCAGACTTCTTGACAAGGTCAGAAATCTGCAGCTATTTATATCACTGGTTCTCAAGGCCCCACTCCCACAAAGGCCTTTTTCGCAATGCTTAATGTTGCTTACTGTGCTTATCGCTAAGTAGGCTGCGACTAGACTCAATGTCCTGTCTCGTTGGCGCATCGTCCCTTCTGGACATTGTGGGCCCATTGAACATGGATTATCTCCCTGCGGAATATTGTCTTGACAAAGTTTTTCAGTTTCTGATCCCGAGCAGGGACGACTGGGACCCTGACATGATTGTTTCCCCGGGACTCCTGGATATATACACCGATCGCTCTAAACTCGTAAATGGGGTAGGTAGCGGACACTACTCTGGGAAACTGGACATGAACTCTTCTCTCCGACTGCCGGACTATTGTATTTTTCGTCTTCCATGTGATGAGGAAATTCATTCAAATCTCCCGGTTATATCCCATGACCATACTAGTTGATATTTGCGGACTAGGCATACTTACTTAATTGGTCATTACAATCCTTCAGTCAGGATTACGACCTAGCTTCTTACACTGGCCATGTTGCCTGTGTTAATTTTTATTTGAGTGTTGAAAGCTCCCTACGACCGATTTTTAAGAAGCTTTAATGGCAATCTTATTTGCTCTCGGATATTTGCCAGAAGACTGTAGATATTTACCATATTTCGTTTTTTTTTTTGAGTCGCTGTAGTCTAATGGGTAGTGTGTTAGCTTATTAGACGTAAGGTCACGGCTCAAACCCCAGGTCAGACATCAAAACGAAAATATGAATAATATTTCTTTGGCGATTTCCGCTCAGCAGATTTCTGACAAAAACTCTGAGAGCAACTAAAATTGCAATGTAAAGTTTCTCAAAAAAATCTGTCATTCGGAGTCGACTTTAAATTGTGGGTCCCGCCATTCATGTATAAACACATATAACATGAGTAATGTGAGAATCTAGAACATAATCCTGATTGAAGGGTTGAGAAGTCGGAACCGGGGACTGAACCCTTCTCATATGTCTGCCGTCCATTTCCAAATCCGCCGAAAAGGGTTGTTGAGAGGTTAATACTCAAGATTATGAAATGAATGTCAGCATGATTGTCAAACATCACAGATTAGAAGTGGGGTACTGCTTGAACAAAGAAAAGATAAAATGTGATGAGGCGGAGAGAGGTCCATCATAGCTGAGTGATGGAGCTTGGGAACATCTAGACTTCTATTGCCCGAGTTAAATCGCTTTAGGACAGATTGGCTCCTGAGAATGGGGACGGTTTTGACAGGTTATTTGGCGAAGAATTATGGATTGTTGGCGAGGACTATTTGTATGACAGGAGTACCATTCCTGGATATGTTAATATCGCATAGCCTAGGTCCTGTCCTGCGAAGGTTTAAGGTTCATGGTCGAGGTAACTTCAATGATCAGTTAGCCTGGACTAGGACTTTATAACTGACTGGCCGTATACCTCAGGTGCTCGCAAACATATACATCACCAGAACGTATTACATGCGATAAAAATATTTGAATATAATAGGATTGTGGGCGGTTGTGCTCCCAACATTACAGATAGGATCCAAAGATTCACACTAGTTCAAATGAGATCCTGATAGGATAGATAAACATGAAAGAAAGTATTACACCTTTGAAACGAATTAGAAGAATGTAATTTAGCCGAGGGAAAGTGCTTACAAATAGTGCTGTAGTGATAGGAAGTTTCTGACTACTATCAAAATCACTCTTGCCAACACTCTTGCGAGACGGGTATTTGGCTGCGGGAATTTGCGAAAGTCGGCGAAAAGGTCGAAAACCGTTAATCGGGTTGTTAATGGTCAATTAAGTAAGTGTACGATTTGATTCAAAGTAAACTAGGATCGATTAATAGACATTAACCTCTGTCGTAAATGAGGTTGACGGCTGAGCCAGTGGGCTAGTCTATCCGTAATATGAATCCATCAGCATCTGTATTCATGATGAGCAGCTGATAGTCTGCGTCTAAGTTTTATAGAGCAGCAGTTTCAAAAGCTTGGTGGTAGACAAAAACATATGACACTCTGAATATTTGGGAAAGGACTTCATACTCTCTGGTGACCTAACGATTACAGTGCCCAAGTTAATAGTATGCGTATTTGTTATCTATTGTAACCAAGCAAGAAAATTGAGACGAAGAAAATTGTTGTGAACCGTGAAGTCGTATTTTTTGAAGCAGGTTGGTTATAGATGTCTTCGAAAACGATGAAGCTGAAGTTAGCAGCATGTACAATTCTAAGGGGGCAGTGACTGAAGGATTTCCAATTACTGTTACAGAAAATAATTTTGGATGCCAATTCTAACCTCAAAGAGGCAAAAGAGCTTGTTGATGCCACACGTTTACCCGCAAAAAAGGAAGATGCAGAAACACGTGATGATACACATTACCCCGAAGTAGATGTCACGCCATCTAAGCGCAAAGTTGGCTAACTAAGTCGTTTTATGTCTTAAAATAATGAAGTCGCCTAGGAGAGGTATTAAACAAAGTGCTGTTAATTTACAGTCTGAAGCGAAGCGAGGTATACCAGTGTGTACATTATTGTAAAAATAAAATCCTTAACAATGATTAAAAGACGTTATCCACAAAATTTAAGATTTGGGGGAAGCCACATCAGTATGCGCATCACAACTGACAACACGGCAAAAACTATAAAAATTGATCAGAGCCAATACATTACTGATGCCCTCTTAACACGTTTTGGCATGATACAATGTAATGCAACTTCCACTCCAATTGATTTGAATCAAAAGTTGGCGGAAGAAATGTGTAAAGATAATAATAATGAAATGCAGCAGATGAAGAATGTTCCTTCACATGGAAGCTGTTGACTATTTATTATTCACTGCACAGATTGCCAGGCCAGATATTTGCTTTGCTGCAAATATGTTAAACAGATTTTCCCAAAATCATTGTAAACCTCATTGTAACGGCGTTAAACGTGTCATGAGATACATAAAATGTATCAATGGTTTCTGTGAAGCTGCC
The DNA here is from genome assembly GCA_005959815.1 of Sarcophaga bullata. Taxonomy (NCBI): domain Eukaryota; kingdom Metazoa; phylum Arthropoda; class Insecta; order Diptera; family Sarcophagidae; genus Sarcophaga; species Sarcophaga bullata. The sequence continues at coordinate 26,017 of QOCX01000889.1, forward strand.
TGGGTCAGTGATATTGATAGCAGGCGCCCTACAATAGGTTGTGGTTTTATTCATCTCGTGGGCAACACGAGGCGTTCAATCGCACTATCGACTACTGAAGCTGAATTTATGTATTTGATTGAACTGATTCTAAAAGAAATTGGTTGGTGGTTAGGAGTGCTTCTTCATATCCAAGAGCTCAATTTTAAATAAAAAATATTATGTTATGTAAACAAAGAGTAAAGATAAAGAAATTACACGGACAAATATTAATACACTATAGTTTTAACATTAATTGTAATTTGATACAATTGTTAATAGTATAATATGTGTACATATTAATAATTATAATAAACTCTCTCTTCTACTTTTACTTTTGAAACATACAGACGTATTTTATTTACTGTGCGCATATTTTCATATTTTAATACATAGAGATGACAGTAGATCGATCATCTTATATAATTCTACAGACAAAAACTGTTGAAGTAATATTGAAAATTGTAATTAAAATATCAGCTTAGGGATTGTGCAGTCTTATATACCACCCTAACCACTACTAATTTATACAGCACGCATTTTTGTTTGATATACCAATATTTGAAGTTCCACATTTTGGATAATAATAATGGCAAGGCCTTGACAGTTACATTTTCTGAAAAGTAATTTTATATTCTTTAATTCTATATAAAATAAGTTTAACATATTTTATAAATGTATTGAAAATACAAACTGAAGCGCAATTTCAGTGTTTTTAGACCTAAATTAACTGACCACAATAATTTATAGCAGGGTGTACAAATTCTATCCAAAGCGGCTCGAAAAATTATATTAAAAATAAATGAGAGTGTACCGTTATTATAATTTTATAAAAATATTAGAGAACAAAAAAATTAATTGCTTACGTAACCACTAATAATTCATACACCAAGCGCGTTTTTATATATCAACATTCAGAATAATTTTTTTTTGAAAAAAAAAAAATGTCTGCGCCTTAAGAGTCATTGTTTGTGAAAAGTAATTCTACAATGTTTAAAACAATAAAAATATATTATTATATTATTAATAAAATATTGGTATATCAAACAAAAAAGCATGCTGTATGAATTAATAGTGGTTAGGGTAGTATTATACAGAGATATACACGGATATATAGAGAACTAGAGCTGTAGGTGGTTTTCACGGATCAAGAGAAGAAGTCATTTTTACATTAGAGGAATGGATGAGCGAATAGTTTTCGGGATAAGGTATGATTGTAGAGTTTTTTAAGTTGGAATATCTGTTATTTATAAATTATTACTAAACACACTGCAAGGATTATAACAATAAAAATATTCAAGCATCTTCAAAGATATTGATATTAAATTTTATAACATTTTAATTTAGTCTACATAATATCCATCTTCATGAGTGCGCTGACTGTGTTTGATATCAGTGAACATTTTTATTACATTACCTTCGGTGCAAAATATAATTTTTTTTGTGTTTCGTGAAATTACACTGTACTTTTGAATCGCAAAACCATGATTTTTTAACATATACTTGCTGAAAAATAATTGATTAAAAAGGCTTTTAATGACTTCTCGAATATTCATGATAATGAAAACATTAAACACATTAGACAAAAATCTAAAGCCGACTTCTACCCACAGATTTTTAAGAAACTTTCCAAGGCAATTTTATTTACTCCCAGAGCTTTTGCCAGAAGATTACCGGGTGAAAGAACCGTAATTTCTAGATGTCGACAAAGGAATTCAACCACGGGCTCTCGCCTAAGCCAACATACTACCTATTAGAATACGGCTTCATTTTGTTTATTCCTTTCAAAATACGTATATATCTGCTGGACCTGTAAGGTAACCATCCACCCTGGATATGTTCATCACAAACAATTAAAAAATTGTGTCGTCAATAAGGGAGTTAAATGACTTAAATTTTGAACGCTTTACAATAAAGGATACTAAATTTATTTGAAAATATACTTACAATTTCAACAAAGCAAAATGCTGAATATTTGAATCTGGTGCCCTAGTAATCTACTAGGTATTGTGCTAGGTTATAAGCGTGGGGGTCGTGGGTTCGATTAATATTAAATATTATTTGTAATTGTATTGTAATTAATAAATACATATCAACAGAAACCTTCATATTCAGCCAAAATTACAGAGAAGTGCCTCTATTCTTTCTTTCATACCTCGTTTCTCTTAAATGTCGTTAACTACGCTATTGTTTTCCTAACAAGATTGGCCGTCCTCCTGCCGTTGTTCAAGGCGTTTGCGCTGTATTTGATTATCAAAACAAGAAATGATTAGTGATTCCTCATCTTCGTGGGTCACTGGCAAGGGTGTCAAAGGACGAGAGTTCACAATGTTCTCCGCTTCAATAAATAAACTTTGTGAAGTATGTACTCCAGGAAAAGTATCTTTCAAAGTTGACCGCAGTACTCGTATGACGTACTGAACCATGCGTTCCCATAAGCCACCCTCCGCCGGATTGTACGGAGAATTGAACTACTAATCAATGTCTTTCGATGATAATTCATCCTGGACTTGCTCTTGATTTTGGATACCATATTATAACTTATCATTAGGAGAACTTGACATAAATCTGCAGAACGCCTATAACGTAGTGCTTTCGAATTGAATATGAAAATTAATGTTGATAACTTTGAATATGTTCTTTTGCGTCCGCCAGTAACTATAATGTTAGAACTAATTGGAGAAACTTTGAAATTAAATTACATCCTAACGACAAGAAAATTCCTTCAAAAGCTTTAGTAATATATATAGTTACAAATTTATAGCTATAAATTTTTTCAACTTTCATTTCAATTCACAAATAAAAAAGGAAGCAAAATATAAAAATCTGCAAATATTAGCAGAATCGATAACTTAATGTTTAAACTTATAAGAAACCACATCTTAAGATTCATGGATTGCACAATTTAATATACATTATAAGCAGAAACTAAACCAACTGACTTAATATTTTGACATTTCCACAGGAATCTAAAAAAAGAATTGTTGAAAAAAATTTAAAATTTATTAACAATTAATGAAATGTCCTATATTTGGAAAAACAGCTCATCTGCGATGCAGTAGGGCTTTTAATTTATAAACTTGACTGTCTGAAATGTTTTCTCATGCTTATTTCATTTGGAGGAAAAAAACTAGTGTATGCGCCTTATTGAATTGAAACTAAGCTTGTTAAATAACAGTTCTTGTATTCGTTGCAATCTACTTCACAAAGAAATTGGATAATTCACGGTTTTAACGTTTAACCTATACAATTTACCAAAAATAATTGACGTAGAGTAGTATAGGGTTAAAGTAATAACGTATTTCCCAAACTCAAAGCGGTACCAAAATTGCCAACTTTTCGGTCATACAAAAATAAATGCAAAAACCCTAAAACATGAACTACCTGTAATATACCTCCTCATCCTGATATCAATGCGCCAAATGCTTTGAAAAACATATTGCATCTGATAGAAATTGTCCAAAATTGATTCAAAAATGTTCCTACAACCGCTAAGCGAAAATATGAAATAAACACAACAACAAAATCTGTACAAAATATACTCTGTAATTGCAAAAGCCTTTTTAACAAACCAATCAACAAATCAATCTAAAACGACCTCCAACTTCAAATAATAATACTAATAAAAAATCTCTCCGAAATGAGCTTTTCATCACTTCACTATCTACCGACTTAAAAGCTGATATGCCTTGCTGCAAGTCACCACTAAAATTTAACAAAAATATAAGTATACTCTCTCCAAGAATTACTCGGCTAAGCCAACAAGAACTCCAGAACAAATTAACTATTAATTATAAACCTCCAATTTCCAACATAATTCCTACCACATCAACAATCTAACAATCTGTTAGATAATAATTAAAAAAAATTCATTTTGCAAAATATCACAATTATGCTCCTTCTGCCTATAATTTATTGTAATTACAGTTTACAGGAAATTTTACAATGGATAGTTTCTTGATATTGAAATGGAATAAAATGGTTTCATACAATTTTGTTAAACTGCAACTACTCATAATGGAACATAACCCTGCTTTCATTTCTCTATAAGAAACCTATTGTTAGTATAATTTAACTCCGATGCCTCCTAAGCTGAACGATAACTTAGTTTCATAATAATAATAACAATATAACTTCAAAACAATCCATACACAAGCCGATTTACACTGAAGATAGGTTCCTTAGAAACCGAAATCATAGATTACGCTTTATAAAACCGTGTAAATCGAAAACAAACTAAAATAGGCATAACTTAGTCATTTATTTCAACGTAAAATAACAGTATGAAGCACATATGTATATTTATTTTGAAAAACATAAAAGTACTATCTATTCATTAAAATACAAATATATAAAAGTGTATACCTGTATATGGATATGTTATTCATTTTACATACAGAAACCAAAAATATTTATATTTAAAAGATTTTACCAAAAATTTAATTATGTACTGTTATTACTGTCATAAGATATCTATCTTTTCTTTCTGATTGGTTGATGTCACTTTCATCACTCCATAATACTTTATGCAATTCTGTTTCGTTGTTAGATGAATTAGGAACGATTTGATATTGACGAGACTTCGAAATTAAATCCGTAATTAATTAGCCTTTGGTTTTTATCTAAATCCTTATAGACCTCGTTATATTGAGCAAAGCATTTATTAATATTTCGCTGGAATTGAAGAGCTCGTTCAACATTCGGGTCATTTTGTAGAAAATGATTTCCCAATTTTCGCCCAAATTCAAGTCTTTCGAGGTTGACTTTTGCGGTGAACGCAACTGGTTGAGACTCCTCCTCATCAGAACCATTTTCACGACTATTTGTTTCCTTAATCATGTTAACTACGTCATTTTCATCTAGTTCTTCGTTCACCTTATTTCTACAATGTCTGCCGTAGCTAAAGCCTCACTACCTTTTAATCATCACAGAATATTCATGCTTCAATGCCAGCAGACATTGAGCGTTGATTGCTTAATTTCTTTATATATCAGTCCAATATGCTTAACATAATCTGAGATAGTAAATCTTTTTCAAGCATACATAATCCGAAGAGATCCATCATTTATTCATTGATTTAAAATGTAAATGAAGGTTTGCTTGATGTACAGTGCCTTAAAAGTCGAAATTATCCCTTGATCTAACGGCTGCAATAAAGAAGTCGTATTCTTGGGTAAAACTACAACTTCTACATTCATTGGTGCATTATCAATTAAAAGAAGGCAATCCGTTTTTACTTAAATACCTTTTGACGTCTGGAACAAAAAAGTTATGAAACCATTGATTAAAAAGTGTAGCAGTAATCCAGGCTTTCTTATTAACTATCTAATAAACGGGAAGGTTGTTGATGTCTATTCCTTTAAATGAGCGTGGTTTTTCTGACTTGTTAATAATTAATAATTATATGATCAACTGAAACGTTGCTGCAGAAAAGAACTGTTTTGCTAAATAGTTTTTTCCGGAATTTTTTCCAAAACAACGCGAACTCGTAAGCGTTGAAGACCTGGTCAGGAGTATAAGAGTTAGCGAAAATAATTTTTGCAAATTTTGCTGGATATTGTTTTGCTGCTGAATCAGCAGATGCTTGCTCACCTTTCAATCTTAGATTATGTAAAGAACGTCTTTTTTGAATCTTTCGAACCAACTATGACTTACAGAAAAAGACAGTTTCTTTTCAACTGAAGAAATAGATGGTAACTGACTTTTAATTTTTTCATAAATCTTTAAAGCCTTATTAGTAATTGTATTGGTATCAATCGGAATCCGTTTTTGATTTGTATCTTCTAGCCATATCATAAATGCTTTTTCGATTTTTTTCATTGCTATGTATATCAATTACATATGAAACTTTGCTCATACTCGTACAAGATCCAGCTGTTACACTTTTTCTAATGGAGTCTTCATTCTTTTTTATTGTCCCTATCGTAGCTTCATTCATCGAATAACATTTAGCTACATCTGTTACTTTTTCTCCATTACATAGTCGATCTAAGATTTTAACTTTGGTCTCTAAACAAATAACTTTTCTTTTCATTTCATCCATTTTAATTCCTTTTGACATGATTAAACCACTAAAACTATAATTAAATTATAAAAATGCTACAAATATTATAAATGTTTATCACTCACAAGTATATATGAAGTTTTCAAAAATTCTTAAAAGATAAAAAACAATGATTATTTACAACTTTCTTCTGCTAAAAATGTATCGCACCGAGCTACATGAACAGAAACTTTGACTGCACAAAATGGAGAATCACCATTTTTAGAGTGGAATAATGGAATTAAGGAAAGATTGAAATTAAAAAGAGACTAAAAATATAGTACTAAGCGACCTGAATTAAAAATGTTTGCAGAAGTTTTTTTAATCCCCGTGTAAAAGCGAAATCGTTTAAAAAAAGTACCGTGAAAATCGAGGAATAGGTGTATTTATAAAAAATAATATTCCAAACAAAAGAATTCATATTAATTCGACATTGTAAGTAATAGCAATAGAAGTTTACCTCAATTTTACTTTGACTATACTATCTCTGTATCTTACACAATCTTTAACTTTTCCAGTCATGATCTTTCAAATGTATTGTCTCTTTTACGAATCCAAAACTTGTCAGTGGTTTCTTACTTGAGGATTTTATCTGCTTTATTCGTACTAAATGATGGTTGCCCTTCGCACCTCTCTACACATGGCATTTTTACCCACATTGATGTGTCCTTTTGCTCATCCTCTTGACTTGGCATAACGTCGTGGCACACTTTGGAAGAGACGTTTACAGTAACCTTTTTCCATTTATAATTATTATTATTATTATTATATTAGATTTATAATTAAATTATAATATCTAAGTAAGAAAATTAAGGAGCACTAGCAACGAGGCCAACGGCTCTAGGTAACATTAGAGATAACTTAACTAATTAAATGAAGTACAAATTTTGCACAGTATAAATCTTAACTAAATAATGATTCCGGTTATTTGGATAAAATTTCAGATTTTTTGAATGTTGGCTTTCATAGGAGATTTCAATAGTGAGATAGGATTATGGGAACCAAATACATCCATCCTTGTCGAGTGATACAAGGGACAGTCCAGGAGGAAGTGTTTTACGGATATAATAGTATTGCATCTTGAACACTGGGGAATTGTATCCGGAGAAGATAATTATGGGTGGTAAATGTATGTCCAAGGCGTAATCGTGAAAAAATTTTAATTTGGTGTTTGTCCATATCTGTGGGATAAATAGGTGAAATGCGATTGTTCTCGAATCTGGTTTATGATGTTCCATCTTAAAAAGCTGGATTACTTATCGATTTAAAAACGGAAAGACTGTCAGTGCAAATCACTGTTTTGTTGTTAGTTTAAGGATAATATATGGCTTTGGCAATGGCTGAAGCTTCAGCGACAAATATCGAAGTGTAATTAGGAAAAGTTTTTAGACATTTGATATTCTTGTTGAAATCAACTTGGCATATGAAGTTGTTTCCTTCACGTCTTTCGATCCATCTGTAAACAGAAAATACCAACCGTTCTATTAAGGAATTGACAAGGTATGTTGATGTTTACGTTTACTCGATAAAAAACCAATTAAGTTCACCCTTCGTACTAGAGAGTTTTCAGAGAGATGTAATGTTCATTCCAAGAATATTTTTTCGTAAAGTGTAGACCCAGTATCTTCAAATTTTCTACGTTACTAATAGTGTTATTAATAATGTTAATAAGGAACGAGTTATGATTACAAAGCTTTTTACGGCAAATATGCAGTTTTTTTTGTTTCATTCGTTGAAATTTTTGCGCCGGATTTAAGACTTCCTGAATTAATTATTTAATACTTCCTGAATTAATTATTTAACTTATTAGAATTGACGTTAGAATTCCTTTAGCAGAAAACGTAGAGGTCATCAGTATACATGCAATGCTTGTAATTGCTTATAATTTGATGAATTTCACTAAATGCGATCGAAAAAAGAACTACGGACAGAGGAGAGCCCTGTGGGATGCCATTGTGTAATGGATGAACGGATGAGTAAACCCCGTTCACTCCCACTCGGAATTTTCGATGTTTCAAAAAGGAACTAATGAATTTAAAGATTTTTGTTTGAACTTTTTTAAGTTTTTTTGTTTCTTTTGTTTTTTTGTCCTTTATTTGAGTTAAATTGTTTGAAGTAGTAGGAATGTTGGAGGTTGAAGGTTGATTATTAATGGTTGATTTGTTCTGAAGTTTTTGTTGGTGTAACTGAGTATTACTTGAAGAAGGTATACTTATATGTTTATTATTTTGTCGGGTTGATTTGCAGGATGGCATAATCAGCTTCTAGGTCGGTAGACCTAATTATGGATGGTTCACGTCGGAGAGATTTTTATTAGTATTATTGTTCGGTGATGTTGGGGGTCGTTTTAGAGACAGGTATGTTGATTGGTTAGTTAGTGTTTTTGGCAATTGTGGAGTATGATTGTGTTATATTTTGTACAGATTTTGTTGTGTTTATTTCATTTTTACGCTTAGCAGCACCGTAGGAATAGTTTTGATTTTGATTATTTCCTTTTGTTGAATGTATCTGGGACAATTTCTATCTGATGCAGAATGTTTTTCAAGACAGTTGGCACATTAATTCTAGTACATAGGGAATCTGGATGAGGCGGTAGGTTGCGGGTACTACAAGTTTCAAGGTTTTTGCACTTATGTTTTGTATGACCGAGAAGTTGAGAATTTTTGCACCGCATTGGATTTGGGAAGTATACTCTTACTTTGACTTTATACCATGCTACATCAATTATTTTTGGGCAATTATATAGGTTAAAAGTCAAAACCATGTATCCGGAACATTCTTGTTTCTTCGCATTATCATCAATACAGTCATTGTCCTCCTTAGGATTATCCAATTTCTTCGTAAATTTGTAGACTGAAACAACGCCTTGAGGAAAGTCGACGAAGTTCTTTCACAATTTCTTCCTCCGACACGTCGTTGAGACAAGGAGCGTAAATTATACCGTTAACGTAATTAAGTGTATCATGTAATTTAACAGTTTTTGGACAGATATTCAAAAGGGATTTGGCCTTTAGAAACTTGTCTGCAACGGTTTGATTACGAACCAGTAATAATAAATTCCCATATCTTAATTGGCTAATGGAGTCAATTAATGTAGAAATTGCATGTAAGCCTTTATGAATTAGAAATGGACTTAGTTTTCTTAATTTATTTTCTACAGATGAGACCAGTATGTATTTGGGATTTGTTGATAAGTTAGGTTGAGCATTTGGTAGAGTAGGAAAGTTGTTTTTATATAGATTGTAAATAAAATCACCTAGTACAGCAAATCTATTTGATTGCTGTTTATCTGAATTAATTAAGTTTTTTTTCCTTTCTTTTTATGCAAGTATTATAAGTTACAACAAATAAATTATATTAATTGATTACTCTCAACGAGAAGAGAAGGAAAAGAATGTAAGAACCGTTATTTAAGTAGCTTAGTTATTTATATTAATAGAACAAGGGAGATAAACGAAAGAAACAACCGCACGCTTTGAGCATTAGCCGATGACTGTTATAATTAAAATAACAATTAGTAGACTAACTAATTATAATTATATTCGTAAATTTTTATTAGAAAAATAGTTGATGATAATTTAATGAATAATCAGTATTCCGTAAATACTAATAAGGAAGCTTCTATTATAACAAACGGACTAATATCAACTGCTAATATATCAATTCCTCAGTCTTCGGTTAAAGAGTATGTGCCTTAGTGGCACGACTGGGATATTTACGAAATAATGAAATAAATGCTTGGAAAACTTTTAAAAAATCTCCAACTATAGACAACTTTGTAAAGTTATAAAAAGAAAATTTCATCTTTCATAGAAAAATAAAAGTCTAAAAAAATTCGTTTTTAAAATTTTATTGAATCCTTAACAAAACCATCGCATTAGAAACCTTAACAAAACCATCACAGATACTTCCCAGATGAAAACTTTTCTAATCTATACATCCAATCAAAAAATATTTTACACAACCATAGCACAGTATTAGTAAGAATGTTAAGTTTGTATAGAATGCAATAACAATGTCAGAATTGCAACTGGCTCTATCTAAAGTTGAGGCTTTGACCTGGCTTTGACAGTTTCATTCTAAATGATACAAAACATTAGCCTTCAGTCTAAATTAGGTTTATTAAAGCTGTTTAACAACATGGCATAATTCGAACAGATTGGAAAACAGTTTCAATAATTCCTATTTCCAAAGCTGCAAAAAATGTATTAATATTAGAGAATACCGTCCGATTTCCCTATTATACCATGCACAAGCAAATTGTTAGAGAAGATTACAGCTACACAAACAAACCGTTTTATACTGCTAAACCAAGTTGTCTTTAAAACTGGAAGAGGTTGTACTGACGCTTTATTACACATCTACTGTTATATAACCAAGGCACTATCTACTCATAACCATGTAACAATCCTCTCTATTAAATTCGAAAAAGCATTTAGCAGAATTTGTAGACATGAGAAACCTGCATGAATGTCAGAACGTAAAATTGAGCATTCACTTTAAAATGAATTGTTGTTGTAATTTCATTCATTTTTTATTTGTGTTAAAATATGGACATATATTTAAACACTATATGCCAACAACAGTATTCATTATTTTATGCATTAATTCATATGCGTATAGGGAATTATAAGCACACCAAATCAGAACAACAGTGAATGATTTACACAACACAGTGTATCATTCACTGTGCTTGAATTTCTTATTAAAGATAAACAATATCTAAAAACCCATAATACAATAAATAAAATACATTCTCTAATAAAACCATTAAACAGGTCAAAGTTACATTTGATGCCGACGTTGAAGCCGATCAACGCAATCTTCTTTTTTATTGAAATGATGAAGTAATTAAAGTGAATACTCATGTTTCCATGGATTTTTAATGAATGCAAGATTGGTTCTATTGCTACGCTAGTGCAGAGTTATAAGAGCATTCATGCTTAAGAGAATGGAACATTGCTGAATAAGTTATTCTGTGTGATTCAATGCGTTTTTTATTTTTATCGAGTAAACACAGTTATGTTCACATTAATGCACTTGCATACCTCGTTAAGTCCTTAATACTTAGAAAATGACACTACAGATTCTTCTTAGTTAGCAACACAACTAAGTCAAATATCAACATCATAAAATGTCTCCACCACCGGGCAATCCGATCAAGTATTTTGCATTTCGCACTACGCCTTTGGCCATCATATTCTCATTGGGCGTATTTAGGCGAGCATTGTTGGAAACAGCAATGAGATCGTCCTGGTAGAGAGCTTCCGTTGTCTTCTGAAGTCAAGTATCTAGGTGATGTTCTAGACAGTAAGCTAAACTGGAAAATAAACAACGAGGGAAGAACAAAGAAGGAACTGAATGATTTCTATCAGTGCAGGAACTCCATAGGTAAGAGCTGGGGTCAGTTAGACACCCGTTATTACTTATGGTTGTTTGTTGGAGTGCCTTAGATAAAAATTTAAAACGAAAAATCTCGGATTGGGTTCAGCAGATTGCCGCCTTGATATTACTGGAGTGAGGACGAGTTTTCCTCAGGCTGCTCTTGAGGCTATACTCTGTCAAGCAAAGTTCAGCGCGTTGAGCCATAAGTCTGAGGGAATCGCGCTGCTGGTAATAGCGCTCGATGGATGTAAATCTATTGAGACAGCTGGTTTCGAATAAATTTCAAGAGGGTGTTGCAGAATTTCTGAATATTGTCGAAAAATTACAAGATATCAGTGTAGAATTTAATGAACATAAAACTGTCACATTTTTGTTGGGTAGTTTTCCAGCAAGTTACAACATTGTATGTGCTCTGGAAAGTGAAATGAGACAAGAATTAGTGAGGCAAAAGCTGAAGAATTGGTTTGGATAATGCTTAAATGTATATAAATGATGTGAGAAATATCTATTTTGGAGTTTTGTCAAATAAGTCTGAATGCAAATGATTTCTCGACTCTACTTGTCACATATTTTATGAGATTGGTTTCTTTAATACGCTCAGAAATACGAAAAATGGAAACGTTTATTAAGCTGATGAACTGCTAATTTTGGCCATAGGTGTTGGAGATGGTTATATACAGTTTAAGAAGAAGAGACTGTTATTGAAAAACGTTTTATTTGTACCGGAGCTTGATGACTTTCTGTTTGAAAACTGCTTTCGGAAAGTTTTACTGTTACTTTTCATGAATTGCAAAAATTTTGGAAGAATGAATGGGGAGGGGGTGTGTGGTAAAGTAGGTTGTAATCCTGTCTGAAGGGTTGTAATGATCAATTATATATAAGAAATATAATATATATAAAATATAAATAAAATTGTTGTTTTTTTAATCTCATTAAAGAAAAAGATCTTTCTCTGAAACGGCCTAACTCTTGAGTACATAAAAATAAGGAGTTTTGTTATAGACAATTTTGAATTTTTATTGCAATGATTTTGGGTTCTTTGCAAATTATCATAAACTTTGTTTTTTGTTCCTGAAAGTAAACAGGTGAAAATATTCAGATTACAATGTATGAATGGAATGGATGGTACGAGTGATTATAATGGAGAAGTATAATTCAACGCAGCAACATATCAATTCCAATTCCAATGTTCTTTTTATATAGTAAGTATAGTTCATTTTGGAATTCAATCACTTTCGAAGATAAATTTCGAACCAAAGCGTCATAAAAACCTTTCTCAAAAAATTCTATAAAAATTTCAAATTAGGCCTCAAATAAATCATTGAATTTATATATATTCCATTTCCAATTTTAACATCTATTTTGAGACATGTAGATCATTTCAGCGATTATAAAAAATATATAAAAAAATATAAACATTTGTTTATGTTAATTTTATTGTGATTAGAAACAGAAATTTTCTGTGCATCCTTTTACTTTCTTGCCCTGAACCCATTTTGAACCCATAGTTTGTTTATCACTGAAGATCCGCAACACAAAACGAGAAAATATTCATCGTCCATTATGTATGATCAAATATTTGTTTTGTGTCAAATATTTCTCAAGTGTGACCATATGGCAAATATGTTTTGCCCAAATTTTTGTTTGCCGCTATTTGATGAAACAAAAATGGGAAAATAAATGTATGTAGTGCGACCACAAAACAAAATTGGGGCAAGCATTGTCTGATTGTACCTTAACACATACAACATAAGTGATGTGAGAAAATAAGGCGTAATGCTAACTAAAGCGTTATAATGACCAATTATGTATGTATGTATTAGATAGATTAATGAGTTGGATTTCATAAACTACGTATATTTGAGCTGCTTTTTCGATAAAGATTCTTCAAAAAAATTCTTCTTCAAAAAGTTTTTCTTATAAACATCAGAATTGAATGTATTTTTTTTTATCGGGAAATGGTCTCCAATTGATAAACATGCCCATGTTAAATTGTATATCTAGACCAGGAAACATTAACGGGTGAAGTTGGCGAGCCATCATTCAACTCCACCATGTCCCTCGAAAAATCTAGTACCTTGTAGTTTGTATAATTTGAGGCAGAATCACATGTTATGCTTTGAAAGTTTATATCGCCTTAAATAATGCGACGATTGTTGCCATTAACTGAAATTACTCAAATACATGTATTCATTTCCCTTGTAAATAATTGTGATATGTTCAATGTTTTTGATGGTCTGATAGGTGATAGAATTGGTACGACTAATTGTATCTTAATTATTCTTGAAAACAATTGCAATTCCCGATTTAAAAATAGAATTACAATCATTGTTGTAATGAAATGTATGATAACCTGTAAAATGTAAAAAATTTAGATTTTTCTTCACAATGTCACTTGCAAAGTAATGACAGTTGGTTTATATTTGGCTATTTAAAGCGTCAAGACTTGTTGGTTGCAAGTCCCTGAATGTTTGTTTCACTGGAAAAGGGTGATCTTTTGTATGAAAAACATATAGATAAATTTTATTATTACATTAGCATCTTTGGAATAAGTTCCGTTTATTTTGGGTGTAATCAACAAATAAATAAATTTACTAAATATGTGAAAATAAAAAAAGAATTTTTATTTAATCACCAGCAGTATTAAACTATTAACAAGAGCGCCAAAAAACGTGCGTACCACAAAATACACAGAAGGGAAAATTATGACGTTTAAAAAACGCTCATAGCAGCAGCCTTTGCTGGCGAAATTAGAGTGAGAAGAAAAATGTTATATCTTTTGCGAAGCAAATGTGTTAGAAGCAACAGATATACAAAGTGAAAACTGGAGGATAAAGTAGAAAAATTAAATGTAAATAAACATTTATTTTGTGTTAAAAAGAGTAAATTTTGAATATTTTTTAATTTCTTCAGTGAAAATTTTAAAATATAATTAATGCTTAAATATTAATCTAAATGTGGGTGATTTTCGGTCACAATGAATATAGTTTTTTGTGCAAAAGGTAATTAAGAAGCTAAATATTACAAGATCAAAATAAGACATACAGCTCGTAAAAAATTTTTCTTGCTGAAATTTGCCAATATTTTTTAATTTAGTGAACGAAAAAGTGAAAAGTTATTATTATTAGTAGTTCTTATTATTATTTTTTAATAGTTCAACACAAAAATTACATTTTTTTATTAACACGCGCCAATATAAAAAACCTACCCCTATAACAATACTAACTTATAACTGAACACATAACCACTGATCTATACGCACTCATTTCAGTATACACACAGAAACATGTGCTGCTTGTAACTGTAACTGTGTAACTGTGCATGTCTTTTGTCCGTACTCGGCTATTGCCTAACTCGAACTCCATTTTAGCAAATAAATTATTTTGGTAAATACTGAAAAAACTGGATATTTCACTTTGAAATGTAATGCATGCTTTACCCCACAAAATCCACATCAATTTGCAAATGTAAATGTTGCCTTGTACTTACATTTTTTAACGAACATTATTATATCTGACAATAATACAGGCCGACAATATTTCATAGACCAAGAGAAGTGCGCTAAATCCAAGCTTCAGAATTGTTCTATTACCCTAAGTTTTTAATATATCCTGATAGTTTTTCTTTTTTATTAAAAAAATTCTTTGTTTGTTACACGATGTTTGCTAGTAAAAGAAAATAAATTATTTACATTTAATCTTTATTTATATCCATTTTTAAATAAAAATATATATTTAAATAAATCCTACTTCAACTGATAATACAAATAACTGACAGAAAATAGCAAACCTTCTGTGTTCAATACCTTGTGCTAAATGCAAAAATTACAAAATCACGTCTCAGAACTGACTCTTTATTAAGGTATAATTGCCAACTTTATTTATATTGATTTGTTTAATGATTGGTAACTTCCTGATTTTTCTATGGAATTTTTATTTTTCTGCCTTGTAAATTTCTGCGTATTTGTTTTGTAATTCTATTTACCTTATAACATGTGTATTTTGTTGTTTCGCTTAGTTTGTTTTTAATATTAATCATAATCATCGAAATGTATTTTATTTATTGTATTTATAAATTTATTTATATTGGAAAAATTTAAGTAGGACTCCTTATTGGTAGGTGCAAAATTATGAAAATACTTAAAAAAACCTATTAAGTTAGAATATGAGAGCCGGATTCAAAAATCAGATTTAAACGTTTATGTTTTCATTAAAATATGGAATAAACTATTTGGATAACTTTACTTTTATTCACAATTACAGAATGTGTGTATAAAAGTGAAAAGGAATGTAATGTATGTTTTTAGATACCTATTAAATTTTCAAATGTGGTTGTTAATTATACTAAGTTCTGATTGAAAATTTTTTACCTTATAATATTTGCTTCTGGAACTATGTGCTCTGCAAACTCCATTACTTCTTTGTCATATGTTGCTGAAAAAAATAGCATCTGACACTTTGGCGATAGCTGTCTGCAATTAAGTTTTTATTAAAAAAAAAATATATATATATAGATAAAAATGCATTGATTCAACTTACTTATGAATACGTATACATTGATCATGATGACCTTGTGTCGCTATCATAACGTCGGCTTCGTCCAAAACAAAAACACGAATTTTTTTCAAGTCGATGACACGATATTTTAGACCCCAGTCAAGAACTTTTCCTGGTGTTCCTATTATTATATGATCATTTAATTTCGTTCCGGGTACAACTAATGAAAAAAAAAAATTTATGTAAATCTTTATTTACTGAACAAATTTATTAATTCTTTGAGAGTATAAAAATAGTACAATAATTTATGATGCAAATTAGAAAAGCAGACTATCGTTATTATACATTTACTATTTATCTATTGTTTTAAGTATTACAAATATTGCTTATTTAAAAAAAATATTCCTCACTAACCATAACATTACTTTTGTTATCTACATATTTATTACTCGCCGTCCGAAGTAATTAAAATCAAGAATATGTTGAATAGTTTTACAAGTTCCTACATTTATTCTCCTTCTCATTATTTGATATCAAATTGAACTGACAAAACATTTTCAAACCTTAACTCTATATAAAAATTGTTTACGCAAGGTTAACACAAGGAATAAGATAGATAAGTTTTAGTAGTTATTCATATTCTTTGTGTGTAGGTGAGAAATTTTGTAATAGAGTTAACTACTTCTCTAGATAAAAAATTTGTTCTGGTGGGAGTTGAGATGCTTCGTTTTGTAAATGTTAAAATTGTAAATGACTGCTGAATAGTATCAATGAATTTGAAATTGAATTGCTATCTTCAATTTTTTTTAATTTTTAGAAATTAACACAATTACGATTTCTCTTATTTGTGGTTTTTTTAAAATATAAGTTACATTAAGTTTTGCGAATATTTAACGGTTCCGTGTAGATCACTACAGACTACGTATACAGCTCGCTATATCCCTTTGTGTTACCATACTTTCAAAGGGCATTGAACGTGGCCTGAGGTTCTTCAATTGTAATTTTTCAGGTAATACTTATTTAACGTTATAAAGGGTATTTTTTTTTCAATTGATATCAGACGGCACAAGTTAAACTCTAAACAGAGATTTTGCTACGCCATTTTGTTGTGGCATGCGGGGTGAGTTCAACTATCTCTATCTTTCTGTATCTAAATTTCTTAAATTTTCACAAAAATTAACAAAGTTGCCATTGACGTACTTCGTTCATCGTCTCTTCGCAAGGTTTTTGTACTTTTTTTCTGTTTTTGAAGTTAGCTGACGCTGGCTATTGAATACGTTTAATTAACATACTAACAACATTAAGCTTGTTTCGATTACAAACTAAAAATAAATTGGTATGCAGTGAAGTCACAATAATTATAAATATTGTTACGTTTTCACCTTTTAAAAACGTTTGAAATATGAGCTCGTAGATTGCAAATAAAGATAAAATACATTTATGTTTAGTTTTAATTAATTCTTTATTATTCTTTATTTTGTGTGCTTCTGTCTAACAACAATTGCTTTATTTGTTATTCCTATGTTTATGCTCTTTGCGATAAACGGTAACAATTACTATACAATTGTTCTGTAAAGCTTTGTAACGGAGATAGTTAAACCAAGATTGTTTACTTCACTCGCAACGCGTCTTCACGCAAGACTAACTGAACTTTTACTTCAACTCTGCATGCTTTGCCTTGTCATTTATATAGCGACGCAAACAGTCCGATGAATGATCTCGTAGGAAAAGGATCGGGTCTTCGTCTTCTCGATAATTCTATGAATGTAAACATGTTGTTTACATTCATGCATGCTTACTTGTGATTGCTTGTTAGTTTATTTGTTGACGTTCATCCTTACAGTGTTGTTGTTGCTTGTTGGTTTACTTTTTATCCCTTTTTCGTTATAGCGATGTTGTAGCAATATTTTTGTTCATTTGTTAATCATTCAAACAAGTCCGTCGTTTGGGTTTTGTAGCTTTTGTTTAACATATTAATGTTAAATGATGTTACACCATTTCTATTTTCGTAATACTGCCGCCCACTTAAACCTGTTCGTCTGGAATAGGCTCATTATGTCCTCTCCATATTTCGCAAGTCGCTCTACGTGTATGACTTTCATTTTTACCCGGGAGCTGTAAACTTTCTGTATCCTGTACAATATATAGTTTAGTCTTTTAATTTTATTTAGAAGGCTTTTTATTTCCTCCACAACTTCCATTTTATCGCACTTTACTTACTGGTGGTCTGGAAATCGTGTCTGCGGTCTCCTGGGCTGTTGCGGTTTACTAGAAAGGTTGTCTTCCGTGTGGTGAATGCTTCAGGTGTTACGAGTGACATAGATTAGACGACGAATCGACAGTCAGCTTTGGAAAGCGATCGCATTGTTGAGCCTACAGTTCCTACACTTGCTACTCACACTAATGTCATTTCGATGGTAGATTTTCCTGAAGCCATGTGCTTATCCCTGACTCGTTCTTGTTCTCGTTCCTTACGCTGTAAACTTTCCAATCAATATCTGTAGTCTGTACAACTTTTCATGTTCTTTATTTCGGTCCTTTCCCTCTAAATCTGCCTCTCGAACCCTTTCCGCCAGACGTCGTTGTAGTTCGCGACCCTTGTAATATTCACCATCATCTCTTTCGCCATCATAGTCTTCTAGGAACTCAAAGCCTCTTCCTCAATTTCTTTCTCACGTTGCAGGTCTCCAACGTTTTTCACAACTTAATCCTCGCGTTCCCTCTCACCTCCTCTGTCACGCTCTCTTTCTCTTTCACATTCCCGTTCACGTCCACATTCTCTTTCGCGTTCTCGTTCTTTCTTCTTCTGCTCTCTTTCACCTTCACGTTCATGCTCTTGTTCCCTTTCACGTTCACATTCTCTTTCGCGATCTCGGTCTTTCTCCTTCTGCTCTCTTTCATCTTCACGTTCGCGCTCTTGTTCCCTTTCACTTCCACGTTTTCTGTATTCCCAATTCTGTCCTATAGATCATGAGCGACTCAGTTTGAGTCGTGAATCTTTAGGACCACCTGCACGATCTTTCTCTTTTTCCACTGGTGAGGATCGATCAGTCGTTCCCTCTTGATACCCAATAGCAACACTTTCATCTACTTGTTCATTGGCATCTCAGTCTAGTTTGCTAATACTTTTGCCCAAATATTTCCATAGCATTTCAAAAATTCCTAAACCCAATTAACAACAATAACAATCTTGACGCGATGTGTATTATCAAGAGGAACATTATATATGAATTAGTTTATGGTATTAAGTGTACTTCGATTCCCTCTATGACCCAGAGTGACTTGGAGTGCATGACTAAAGGTTACCCTAAAATCGTGGGAAGACTCTGTTTTGGATCGACGTCATACATGGCCTTTTCGAACCGTCGGATAACGTATATTTTCTCTCTCATACCCCTTGGAACGAACCCTTTCTTTTCTGTGGACTATTCTTCACTTACGTCTTGAATTGACTGTCCCGAGCTGGTGGTTGTAGCTTAATGGACCTAGTTGTGTATGCACGGTAGCACCGGGGTGAAACCCCCTTCACTCTAAAACCCTGGCAGACCTCAAAGTACGTTCCTTGTCCGGCACCGTTAAGTTGGTGGATTGGTTTAAAAGACTCCCGATTAGTACCCGGTCTGACTCTAAGCACCTGTCCCCCATTGTTTGCTTTCTAATTTTTTTTCTTTTAAATGGAACAAATTATAATTTAAAACTTACACAAAGGAATTAGTGAAATCTGTAAATGAAGCACAAAAAAAACCGAATTTCGATAAGAATTATGAACCGCACTGAATGAATTATGTTTTGTATCTGAGAATTCAATTTATTTTATTACTTCAGTTTACTTAAGACTAACTTATATCTAATACATAATTACAGTTATATTTCTATTCAGCACAACCGTTGGTGTTGAATGAACAGATAAACAACATAACCGTTGGGTTAAATGAACTTAAACATATTGACCTTGCAAGGCCAATATCTTTAATACTATTAGGACCGAATATTCCGACCCCATTGAAGGACTAAATATCTTCAATTATATGGTAAAGGAGCTACTTTTTGGACCGGGCGGTTATACACGCCGTTGCGAGTTCTTACCTCCGCCACTCTGACCTTGCCGTCTTCGCCTTTGATCACGACTCTCCCGGTAAACCATTGCTGTGACATGCGATTGTCGTCGTGGACGATTACTACTTGCCCTTCTTCTAGATTGGGCATTCCTTGATGCCACTTGGTTCTGCTCTGTAGTCCGAAGATGTATCTCGAGATCAAGCCTGCCAGAATGTCTGCTTGAGATTGCAGAGCAGACGCTTACATAACTTCACTTCTTTGTCTTTCACGCCTTCTGATAATTCTGGCGGCAGCGAACACAGACCCTCGCCTATTCGTAGATGAGCTGGTGTCAGGGCTTCTTCGTCGTTGAGTTCTGGAGACACCGGTGCAATTTGACGGCTGCTGAGCATCGCATCTACTTCTGCGAGCATTGTTGCCATCTCTTCTAACGTGAGCACCATGTTGCCCACGGCTCGCAGAAGTAGGAACTTCGGTTGTTTGACAGCGGCTTCCCATAAGCCCCCGAAGTGCGGCGCCCGAGGTGGTATGAAGCTGAACTTCACCCCGGACGACGCTGCGTACGACTCGACGGCCTGTCGACCCTTCTCGAACGCTTGGTGCAGCTCTTTCAGTACGCGGTTGGATCCGACAAAATTCGTCACGTTTTCGCAGTAAACTTCTTTGTGTAGTCAAAACCTTTCAAATGACATAAGAAAAGCATCAGAGGAAAGATCAGAGACAAATTCTAAATGTACTGCTTTAGAAGTGAAA
Organism: Sarcophaga bullata; assembly: GCA_005959815.1. Taxonomy (NCBI): domain Eukaryota; kingdom Metazoa; phylum Arthropoda; class Insecta; order Diptera; family Sarcophagidae; genus Sarcophaga; species Sarcophaga bullata. Next base: position 46,771 of record QOCX01000889.1, read on the forward strand.
CACACGAAATGGTCGCGAAGCTCTCACTCTATTAGTGGGTAAATTTCCCATTATTTGGGACATAAGCTTCGGTTCATCGCGGAAGCAATGTACGCATTTGCTAACTATTCTTTTGCATTCTTCTTTCGCATTTATGAACCATTGGAATTTTCCAAATGCAAGATTCGTAAATAGAGCGTGACAAAGCTATTTCTTTTCGGTAATAATAGTAGAAACCTGGTATTATACTTCAAGTCTGTATTCAGCAGTCTTCCACCTACCCTTAATACTGAAAATGATTTATTTCCCTCAACGAATGTATGTATAAAGGGTGGATAATTTTTCTCAACCTTGTGTTTTTTCAAGATGTCAACAAATGTGATCACCACGCAGTGACTCGTAATAATTTGTTGTACGATGAGTACTTTTCTATTAGATCCAACAAGCAATTTTGTGGACCCTCTACTGCCAGAAATACATTTGTTTTCCTTTTTTCTAATAGTATTTGGTTCTGTGTTAATTCGAAGTGTTTGTTAACAGGCCAGGAAGAACTGCCATTTAATAAGAATGGCGGTCCCTCAAACCAGACATCACATCCTCGAGAAACAATGTCAGCTGGATTATGGTTTCGAAACTTCCTCTGACCCGTCCTGAATCTCAGCTACTCTATTCGATACAATAGTAGCAAGTGAGGATGGATGTGTTTTTACCCAATGAAGAGTTAATTCTGAAAATGCCCAGAACTTGATTGATCTTAAATTCGAACATAGGCTTAATTCGAGTCCACAACTTAGCCAATAGGTGTGCAGCACCCAGCTCGTCTCGGAAGAGATTTTGTCTTGAGTGGAGCAACCTTTGATTTTCCTATAAGTAGTCTGGCAGTTACTTTGCCAGATTTGAGATTTTCCCATGAAGTCTCAAGTCTCATGGGAATCGATTCATCCCAGTCAAGCTTCTAGAGCCAAAGTTCCGAGAAGATCAAATAATCGGGAAAAAACAGAGAGTATGTTTCTTTTCGTTACATTCAAATCCTTCAAAAAATTCTCCAAATGAAACTTCAATGAATTATCCTTCGGACTCCAATGTAATCCCAAAGCTTTAGCAGAATCGGAATCGCTGTGCAATAGTTTCTCACCTTACAGAGTATTGATAAATTTAGAATGATTTGAAAACCATTTCGGAAGATTAAAATCAGCTGAATTGAGGATGTTAGTGACTAGATTACGAATTGTAATCAGATCCTCGTAACATTCTCCACCGGTTAAAAATCACTGCGAACAACTTTTGAACCAATAAGCAAAGTTACTTTGTACAAATCGCTCAATTTAATCAGGCATTTTATAGCTAGAAATGGGGCAGAAGCTGTGCTTGTGTTTAATCGAAACACCTGTAAGCTATCAGACAGACTTTGTCTCCAAAGGATTAATTGGAAATTTCTATAATTCTCGTCGATTAAAACTTGACGATATATTTTCTCGATATCTGCAGTGATTACGTACCGATGAAGCCAAAAACGGATAAGTGTAGAGTACAGTTCTTCTTTAATAGTAAAACCAATGAGTGCATGAGAAGTTCTACACGAAGCATCGAAAACTACTCGAAGTTTAGTAGTTGTACTTTGTGGCCGCAGAACACATTGAATTTCGCATTAAATTAAATAGAGTTAACCCTCCCTCGACGTGACAGTTAAATTAACGCTAGATTTCGAAAGTGAGTTTATTTCACTAATGCCAGTTAAATTTAGTCTGCCTACTTCGCTTTTCAATCGAAAAAGCTGCGCAAGTCCCCAGTTATCAAATTTGGTTGAGATCCGGAATACAAAAGTGCTCATGCTGGGATCAATTTACCAGAGCCACATCTTATACTGACTACTGCCGTTGCGAGAATAACTCTTTTATCGGACGAAGAATAATTCACCGATCCATGAGAAGTCGATGATTGTTCAGTGTAGTTATTATTTCCACTCGCGCTTGTGTTGTACCTATGCAACAATGAATCATGGGAGCTACCACAAATTCTGCACTTGGATGACGTACACTTCGCTGCTGTGTGTCACTTTTTGAAGCAATTTATACATGCTGGCACAGATTTTATAAAGTTAAAGCTTTGACTTACTGGCTCAACAGTGAATGAAGCGCAACTGTTAATGCTATGCTGAACAGATTTTCAAAATAAAAATTTGTCAACAGATGATTTAGATTTCGCTACATTTAGTGAAGCCCTATTATTTCTTATCGAAAAATGTTCAGTTTTTTGATTATCGAACCTCGGCCTTGAATTTGAAGACTCATCAGCTGCAATATGCTGATATTGTTTGTTCAATGCGGATTCACAGTCTGACCAAAGTGGAAGTTTCTCGAAATCGAGTTATTCTTCCTATTTCGATTTGCTGACTGCACTACTTTTGACATTTCTAAATGTATGAGAATGGCATTTGTAATCTACTTATCGTCACCATTTGACAATAAAGAATCATAAATCGCCGATACCGTATCTATTATACTTCGCAAAAGAATAGCTGAAGGTTTTGTGATTCGTGGCAAATCGAAAAGTTTTCTTATATTTTCAAAAAATATAAGACATTCATTGTCATACACCTTCTTCAGACTTGCTATTGCTTTGGGATAATTTTCTTTAGAAATCTGAAAAGCTTTTACTGTACCCAAAGCTTCGTTGGACAAGCATGATATTAAATGATTGAACTTTCAACATCTGTCAACGTCGGTTCATTGTGGACCATGTTCTCGAACATACTCATGAAGTTCTTATAATCGGAATACTTTCCGTTAAACTTGGGGAGTTTCATGTTGTTTCGGTTGTGCTAAAAAGGACATTTCCGGCACATTCGATTGCCTATTCCTAGCCAGGAGATTCAAAAGCAATGATTGAGTGGTCACACGAATGTCTTCAAGCTCAGCTCTGTCATTGTTTTCGGGATTCAAATTATCCACATCAGACTGAATCTTCATAGCTTGGTCAATATAATTTTTTAAGTCGACATTCCAACTCGATTGGATTGAAGGAAATCGTCTTTTCCAAAATGGATTGACGAATTCGAATTATGTTATCAAGAATCGTAGCTTTCTTTGAATACAATTTCTCCAAACTTTCCGATTTGGAAGGAGAATCTTGCCTCTTCCTACTAGTCATTTTCAATCAACTTATGAACTCAAAGCAAACCAAATATAACCAAATCAATGTGTCACTTAAATGAAATTTCCAAAAGACAAATGATTTGCTTTGGACTAGTAAATTTAACGAAATTATCAAACTCTCGTTAGTTGCACTATATTCACATTTGTTTCCTATCTCAGTTCTGTTATTCGCGATTACGTAGATATTGGTTCCACAATCAAAATAATTTATTGACAACATAGGTCTATTCACCTCACAGCCTTCGATAAACATAAAATTTATCAAGTCAAATTCTCTAATAACGAATTTGTTATAATAAAACGAGTACAATGTGTTATCCAAAGACCACAACCATTAATCATTTGAAATTTGAAGGTAGTGTGAACACTCGATCGATTTTGTACTGAATTATTATCTGAAATTGAATTTCGTAGACAGTGTGAATATTCACACTGTAAACAGCTGTGAAATGCATATAGTATAAACCGCGGTGAAGTGTATATACTGGAACCACGGAATGGAACACTGATCATATGAAATTTACATTCAGCGAATAAATAGAACCTCAACTCTCAGATAAGCTCCGTCGTTCCCTATCTAATCTCAGCGACATTGGTGGACAGTGGGCCAACATCTCCCAATCCTTGCGCACTACTGCGGAAACAGTCCTTGGTTTCGAACGCCCACCCCAACGGAACCAATGGTACGATGAGGAGTGTCGCGAGGCAGCTGCAGCGAAAAACGCCGCATACGAGAAAACGTTGCAGTCTGCCGCTACGCGAGCCATTGTCGAGAACTATAGAGAGGAGAAGGGAGGAGAGACGCGTGAGCGTGAGGAAGTCGAGATGTACAGATGTAGGAATGACGCTCGAAAGTTTTATCAAAAGATTAAGCGTCTAACCGAGGGTTATAAACCCGGAGCGAGAATGAGAATGGAAACCTGGTTACAGATCCGCAGGGGTGCTGAGGTTGTGGAGGAAACACTTCTCTACTCTGCTACAAAGCGATGACCATACCAATACCGCCTTTAGAGATGATGTTCCGTTCCAGATCGATGATGACGGCGTGGATATTCCGCCGCCTAGCCGAGAAGAGGTCAAAGTGTCATTATGCGACTTAAAAACAATAAAACGGCAGGTCCTGATGGCCTCCCCGCTGAATTGTTTAAGATCGGGTTGTAATGAATTGGTAGGCGCATGCATCGGCTTATTTACAAAATATGGCTAGAGGAAAGTACGCCCAACGATTGGCACCTTATTGTCCTCTGCCCTGTCCTGAAAAAGGGAGACCCTGCGTTATGCGCCAACTACAGGGGTATAAGCCTTCTTCCTATCGCATATAAAGGTTCTTACAGGCGTATTGTGTGAACGACTGAAGCCACTCGCCAAAACACTGATTGGACCTTATCAGTGCGCTTCAGACCAGATCTTCACACTATGACAAATCCTGAAAAAGACCCACGAAAAACAAGTTGACACACCATCTTTTTTCGACTATAAGGCAGCCTTCGATAGCCCCTTCGTGTTCTTGCCGCAATGTATGAGCTGGGTATACCTGCGAAGCTGATAACGCTATGCAGAATGACGTTGAGCAATTCCTGCAGCTCTGTCAAGGTAGGAATGCACCTCTACGAAAATTTTCATACCGTGCGAGGTTTCAGACAAGGCGATCCCTTATCATGCGACCTCTTCAACTTCGTCATGGAGAATGTTTTGCGAAAGGCGGGAGTGCATCGCAATGGCACTATCTTCATAAAATTGTCCAGTTGCTTGCGTACGCTGACGACATTGACATCATAGGGCAGATATTACTGCTGCCTTTAGTGCTATTGAAAGGGAGTCTACGAAGATGGGTCTGGCATAAATGAGGGCAAAACAAAGTATATGTTATCGACAAGTAGAGAAGTGCGGCGTACTGATTCTCAGATTACGGTCGATAACTATACTTTTGATGTAGTCAAGGAATTCATTTATCTTGGCTCCGCCGTTACGACCAAAAAATGATGTCAGTCTGGAGATCAAGCGCAGGATCACTCTTGCAACAGGTGCTATTATTGTCTCAATAGGCAATTGAGTAACAGAGACCTCTCTCGGTCCACAAAACTAATACTCTACAACACACTCATCTTACCCGTGCTTCTTTATGGCACAGAGGCATGGACCTTATTAGCATCGATGCAGCAGCCTTGAGAGTATTCGAGAGAAAAGTCCTACGTAAGATCTTCGGTCCAGTGCGAGTTGGCGAAGATTTCCGCATCCGATACAACAATGAGCTGTATGAGCTCCTCAACGACATGGACGTTGTGCAGCGTATTAATATCCAGCGGCTGCGCTGGCTCGGCCATGTCGTTCGAATGGAGGAGGATGCTCCGGCGAGACGGGTATTTGATGCGGGGATTTGCGGAAGTCGGCGAAGAGGACGACCTTGTATCCGTTGGAAGGACCAAGTCGAGGAAGCCCTGTCATCGATTGGTGTGACCAACTGGCGTAGGCGCGCAAGAAGCAGAGGCGCCTGGAAGGATGGTTGCGGCAGGCCGAAATCCGTTAATCGGGTTGTTATGGCCAATTAAGTAAGTAAGTAAGAATAAATAGAACACAAGAATGCAAAGAATTTTCCTAAGAAAATATAAATTATTTTAAAATCGAAATACCGACGGTAAGAAAGTGTGGATAATAATAATAGGAATATATAATAACGATAATATAATTCGCGAAAAATACACTTTCGTTGTGGTTGTTACCAACGACAACAACAGCACATACGACACATATGACACATAATGTATGTAAATTTGAAGTCTGAAATGTACAATATATTTTTTGTGCCCAACAATAGGCAGTTTTTGAGTAAATTTCAGAAAACCTCTTAAACTTGATTAGATTACAAGTTTAAGGTAACAACACAAATATATTTTACACTTCTTACCTGTTGAGAGTCGGAACTACTCCCCTAATTCCTTTCAGCTCTATGCAAAATACGCCAAGACATCTGGATGAGTCTTCTGGTATAGAGATGTTTAGTGATGACTTCCTCAAAGATTTCCCAAGATTAATTTTCTTTTTGTTTTTAGTACACCATTTATTTATATATTTATTTATTTTTTTAATTTATCTATTTTTTATCACTCACTATATCGGATTTTTTAAGTTAAGTAGTTGTATATATGTTTAATTGGTTAATTTGAATTAATCTATCAAATTATATTTCACAAATTTTCACAAGTCCCTGCTCGGGCACCAAAATGTTTGCTTTCTAATATTTTTTTAGAAATATTTTTCTTTTAAATTAAAAAAAAATTAAAATTTAAAACTTACACAAAGGAAATAGTGAAATCTGTAAATGAAATACTAACCAAAAAAAAAAACCCCGAATTTCGATGAGAATTATGAACCGCACTGGATGAATTATGTTTTCTATCTGGGAATTCAATTTAATTTATTACTTCAGTTTACTGAAGACTAACTTATATCTAATACAAATTTACAGTTACATTTCTATTCAGCAGTTGGTGTTGAATGAACAGACAAATAACGCAACCGTTGGGTTAAATGAACTTAAACATATTGACCTTGCAAAGTCAATATCTTTAATCCTATTAGCACCGAACAGGCATATCAAACTGATAGCCTGCTCCGACCCCCGTTCTATGGAGCTTTATAAGACGGCTATCAGTATGATTGGTGAAGTCTCGCCGGGAGTTAAGCTTGCTGCCGCCTTTCCAGACCAGATTCCTAACCGTAACCGACTCAAAGCGGGGATCCCGACTGGACCATCTGACCGGAAACCATACTTAAGATCCTCAAGGCCAGCAACACTCACCTGCCCACCCGCAACTGGAGGGTGGCAAAAGTTGCTGACAGTAGAGTGACTACCGCGAGGCAGTGATCATCCTAAATGAGAAGTCACTTCCCCTTATCAACGCCTGCGGAGACGAGATAGATTATGGTTTTAGCCCAATTGAGCCAAGGTCTACAAGTCGGACTCTCGTGCTGTCGTACATCCTCCACCGGAACTCCTCCCGGTACATCCCGTCCCTACGGACCCCAATCCACATAGCTCCGCTCCATCTGATCCCATCCCAGAACCTCTCGATCTGAACCCTACCGTCGATGACATCGAATGCGGAAGTGTGTGCAGTCACTCTTCTCGCCGCTTCTAGAACAGCAAGAAATCTAATTCTGAACTGGTTGGGGAATTCTTCGAGGGCATTTTGTCGCGGGCGCAACCTCTCCGTTATCGAACGAAGAGGACGCTGCCATTGTCACGTTGATTCTCTGGCCGATGCTGAGGGTCATCCAAGTTAACCTCCAATGCTTCAGAGCTCATTTTGGTCCAGGAACCCTGGGTTGTAAACGGCATGGTTTGTGGACTTAACACCAACGGATAACGCGTTGCGAATATCCAGAACACAGATAAGCCTAGGGCTTGTATCATGGTTAAGACCTGTATTAACGCTCTTCTCCTCTACAGGTTCAGCGACGGGGATACCGTCAGCATGGTCGTCAGATGAACTCGAGGATCATCTGGATCACGCCAACATACCTCGCCCATGAATATGGGCTCTCTCCCTCTCTCCCATTGGTCGAATGGTGGCGAACGTGCAACTGAGTGGGGGTTCCAGTTATTATCGGAGCCGGTGTCAACTCCCAGCACTCAATGTGAGGCAGTTACGGTATCAACGAACGTGGTGAGTGCCTCTTTGATTTTACTATTAGTAGTAACCTAGTTATAGCTAATCGAGGAGATGAACCAACCTTCCTTACTTCAAATAGAAGGGAAGTATTAGACATCACTCTGGTCAGCTCCAATTTCTTTGGAAACCTTAGGGACTGGTTTGTATCGACGGAGTCTCCGCTTAGGATGACCCTCCCGGTTAATAGGAGAAACACCAATTGGACCATTTTTAGGGAGACACTACGTAGCAGCCTTCCCTTGACCCCCAACTATTACGACTCGTTTTGATGTGGATAGGGCTGTGGATACATTGTCAGCGGCGCTTAAGTCGGTGGCCACATTCTGTCAAATCAGAAATCTCCCTGGTGGAACCAGGAGATCGACGATCTACACCGATCCAGTGGCAGGCTCTTTAATAGCGCAAAGGTCACAGACGAAGGGGCAATCTACAAGGCCAACGAAGAGAGCTGCATGGAGGACCTACTGTGCGAGCGTGGAATCCTCTGCTAAAACTAGTCGTCTTCGAAAAATTCTAAGTTCAACGCACAAAACCCTTGACTGCATCCAACGGTCTGAAGGCTGCTGGACTAGAGACGCTTGAACTGCTTCTTGACAATCACTTTCCTGGGAGTGTCACCCTTGGCGGTCAAGCTTTCTATCAGGGTAATGAACCACAGTCCGGAAATTACTACCCCCTAACTCTTACCCCTGATCAAGTGCAGTGGGCTGTTAGGTTCTTTAACCCATTCAATTCCACAGGACCGGATGGTATTATCCCGGGTGACATTCAACATCGGAAAGAGATAATTCTTTCTTGGCTGCTTGCCACCTACAACGCTAGCCTCAGGCTCCTTTATATCCCTTGGAACTGGAGAATATCTGGGGCGATCTTCACCCCAAGGCTGGCAAAACGTCCCACACTGGGACAAATTACTACAGACCAATCAGTCTGTGTTCATTTCTTCTGAAGACACTGGAGAGAGTCCTTCACGTTCATATTAGGGCCTCGATTGCAACACTTCTATCCCCTTCCGAACATGCGTACACTACAATAAATGAGTGGAGACTGCACTACACTCTCTTATCTCTAGGGTGGACCTCCAGTAACCTCCACAGTGGGGGCCTCAAATTCTCAGAGAATGGTCTGTAGAGGTACTCCGCAATACGATGTTCTATCTCCACTTCTCTGCAATCTTGCAGGGAACTCAGGCCGCCATAAGATCTCTGTCGAGTGTTGTAAATAACTCTAGGATCGTTAGGGAATGTCACCGTTGTCTCAAACTTCTTTCTGTGCGCTTCAGTGTTTCACTGGTCTGGGTCCCCGGGCACAGTAACATCCCGGAAAACTATAGAGCCGACGAGCTCACCAGAGCTGGTTCATTCTTTCCGGAATCGTCTTCTATCGACTCGGGTATGCAACCTACCTCGGTTAAGTTGGCCATTGCACGGAAATTCTTTCGAAACGAAAACCTATCCTGGGTCAATGAGGAGTCCTGATCGATCGCTAGCATCACCTGGTCCTTGATGGATAGAAGGCGTACTAACCAATTACTTCGACTTAGTCGTGGCATCATCTCAATCGCAGTAACCATGCTAACAGGTCATTGTGTTATGGGTAGACACCCGGAAAGGATGCGGCTCCCATTTAACAACTTCTGCCGTGGGTGCAGAACCGCTGAGGAAAATTAGACTGTTATCCACCTTCTTTGCCAGTGCCCATATCTTGCTAGGAGCAGATATAGATTATTTGGCTCTCCATTTCTTGTCAGCTTGACAGAGCTGTCATCTATTGATGTCAAGGATATAGCCTCGTTTATAAACTTTCTGGTTGGTTTTCCAGCGTGGGGTAGTTGTGCTTTTGTAAATAAACAAAATTGTTTTGTAAACAATAAACCAAAAAATTACCCTTACAGTTACAGTCCGATAAGATTGTTAAGTAACTTAGGAAAATTAATAGCCAGCGAGCAATTTGGCTTTAAAAGACAACATAGTTCCGTACGTCAAATAAATCGTATTACAAATATATAATAATATAACAAATATAATTTTATTAGATGTTGAAAAAGCATTCGATACCGCCTGGCACAATGACCTCTTATGCGTTCTAATATGCC
>QOCX01000889.1:56695-66754 GCA_005959815.1 Sarcophaga bullata
ATTAGAAGTTAACAATACATTATCTTCTCCTAAACATATCACAGCAGGCTTACTGCAAGGATCAATGTTATCGTCTTTGCTGTACTCAATTTGTTAAAGACAATGGAAAATGTTTTTGCAGCTTGTGCTAAATATTTTTATAAATGGGAGATAAAAATTAACACGAACAAAATTCAATTCATTACCTTCCCCTACAATAAATCGCGCAAACGTTCACCAAACTGCCAGTTATGTCTAAGTAGTAATCAAATAACGGTACGTAATGATGTGAAATACTAAACTAAACTAAACTAAACTTTGCGTAACATATCGACGAAGTTTGTAAGCAATTTCTCAAATAAGAGCTTTGTGGCCCATTATATGATATTGTTCAAGACTGAACATAAAAGTGATATAACACCCACCTTAACTTATACTTGCCCGATATGGTATACAAAAGCAAAAACGCATCTTAAGAAACTCCAGGTTATAAAGAAACAACAAAGAAACTGAAAAGCAAATATTTCGAGACATTACAAAATTCTCCTTTATCAGTTGATAAGAGAAAGAGAAAGTGAGTTAGCTTAAGTTTAGCTTTGAAAATCATTAAAGTGGGAAAGATATGAACAGGTGCATTTTGTTCTAAAATGGCTTTATATACATAAAAATTTTCTGGCACAATTTGATCATCCTGCCTTTCATATAAAGGTTTTCCTATTTTTCCTTCAAGAAATATTTAAAATAGCATTATAAATATTGTAAATAACTTGCAGAATCTGTAATAAATAATTGTAATAAAGATGAAATTTTAAATAAAAACAACAAATAAAATAAATAAAAATCACTACAAAATAGCTCCACTTAAACAAACAAAAAATAATAATAAGAAAAATAATAATAATAATAAAGTAATATTATAATTAAATGAAATTATTAACTTGTAAAAGCTCTGGTAGAGAACTAGGAAAGTTAGTTTGAATGGTATTCGTTAACAGGCTCAGTATATTTACTAGTGTATAGAATTTCGACTGTAAACACACACTGCTGCAAATAAAAATAGTACCTTAATGTGAGGAATTATGCGGATTTATCTTGCTACCACAAATTTCTTTTATAAGTTTTGATTTGCGCTGCTTTGTGAATTTGTGTTAGCAGATGACCTGGGTATTAAATTCATGGTTGAATAAGTCGATGTTTAGTAGACAAGCTGAAGAAAGAAGAGTGTTATCTCTTCCAACCATTGTTTAAAAAGGTATGAGACTAGCTTGTCGGAGACGTCGGATAACGACCATAATATATTTTCATGAGTGGACTATGTTGATCGAGGAAAGACAATGTGATCATTATCCTTTAGTAGTCGAAGACTTTTCGCGGATCAAAACCGGCTTCGGGGGTGTTCCCCTAAAACAAAAAATAAAATATGGAAAATATCCAAAATGAAAATAATGTTTCGATGCAGTTTTAAACCTGATACCGGCGATAGACGTTGATCAGCTTGCGAGTCATGTAACGTTTTCATCCATCAATCGTGAACAAATCGTTCCGAAAGAAAAGGGTGCAAAAGCACCATTAAAATATGAAGATAAGGTGAAACCCAGGCAGCTCCGGACTACCCTAACCTTTAAATGTAGGTGGGGACTCCGAATGTGAATTTACAGACGAAAGTTAAAATAACACCATCATTTCTGCTAACGAAGTTCCACAGAGAAGAGGATCCTAATGATATTCCACTTGTGTTGACTTTCTTTGTGTCTAAAACTGTCCTGCACTAAGTATTGACATTGAATCGATACGATAATCTAATCCTTAAACGAGTTTCATGTAAACTAGGCGCTGATCGACTGAATTATCCGTATGCTAAGGAATAGGTAGATAAATTGCGATGCATAGAACATTAGGATAAGGGAAAAAGGGAACACCCCAGGGAGGCATACTTTCTTCTCTCATGTCGATTACAGCCATTCAGTTTTTTTAGAATATCAACCGACGAAAGACTGAACCAGTCTGCTAAGTGGATGAGGGATACGAATCCGAACGTTATATTTAGAAGAGCGGAACACACTCTAAATATAGCATACAATTGGGCCGGACTCGGAATGCAGAGCATGCGGTGAAGATATCGACACGACGGAGCACTTTTTGTGCTTTTGCCCAGCTAACGTAAAATCAAGAACTTAATATTTTGTGAATAACACCGGACATAACTCATTTCAGAGGAATGGACTCCAGTCCATGGAAAAAGTTAAGGAAGTTTATACAAAATACAGAGAAAGTAATCTGGTATTCCTATTGGCAGGCGCACAACAAGCCTACGTAAGGGCTTAAGTGTATCTCAATTGGCATAAGAAGTTTATATGGTCTCCTCTCCTTTAACCTACCTAAATACTATTAGCCAATAATTAGTTGTAGATTTCAGTCAAAGCTGTTTCTACATTTGAATATATATAATTAAGTTTATTGTAAGAAATTCTAACCCGTCGTTTTATTCTCAAAACCGGTTATTTAACTGTATTAAATGAAATAAAACACTTTATTACCTTCTTCGCCTCTTACAGCAAACTTTAACTTAATATCAGGACAAAATTGTGCCATTCTCGCTGCAGCCTCACCAGTTTGAATGGCCAGTTCATACGTAGGAGATAAACAAAGAACCTGTAATAAAATAAAATTGTTACTTTTTTATACTTATTTGTCGCTTTTTACGTCGACCAAGTTCTAAATTAGCCTTGCTGGAAAATGATAAAAATGACAAAAATGAATGGCAATATATAACCTATAAATCCCAAACTAATAAATAAAACTTATTAATAAAATAAATAAATAATAAAATCTGCAGTCACAAATTTTCAGTAAACATTTTTCACCTTCAATTTGATAGAATATTACTGCCATAAACCATTTTAATCGTCGACAGTTTTCTGCTTTCATTTTCTCGTCTTCCCCTGTAAGTTTGCATAGTTTTTGGCTAGCTATGGCTTCTCGAGCCCTGAGGATTCCACTCTAGAGCCATCTTCAAAACTGGTTTCGCTTCAGTATTACAAATTTGACTTTACACAAGCCTTAATCCAAAGACTATAAATATACATATAAAAATGTTGCACTGTATAACATTGTACTGCCAGTGCCAAATTTGTCAATGGCAGTACAGCTATTGCCACTAATAATACTCAGAGAAGTTATTACACTCAGAGAACTTATTATTCTCATCTCTCAGCAATTCATTCTTTTATGAGTGCTACAAACATGCACATGCGTATACACGCCACCTTCGTCCTTACTCTCATGTTTACTGAGAGAATTAAAGAGAACAAAAAGCACATACACATGCACATACGGTACATTGTTTTTATTTTATTTTGTCGTAAAAGCATATTCAGTAAAAAAATATCAAAAACTTAAAAAGTAGTGTTTTCATACATTTTATGTACAAATAACCTGCGGAAAAGCAAATGTTACCGACCGTGCAATTGTAGGGTATGAATACATGTTTTATTGTTGTAGAAATGAAGCTATATCGATTCGCACCGAATTATAATGTTATTTTTTAGACAATTCAATTATGTGTGTACTTATTAAACGACGATGCAATGTTTTTACCTATTGAGTTTCAAACAATTTTAGAAGAAACTGAAAGGACTGGAAGTATATCAGAAAATGCTCGCATCCCTGAAATAGATGCCGCAGATATATATGATGAAAATAAAGACTATTTTAATGAAGATGCCGATTGTTTTACCTCCAACAATGTGCCAATAGATCTAATATCAACATCATCGATGTTTTGTTGGTTACATAGCTCAAAGAATATCTTGCGTTAAATGTCGTGTGGATATAATTAAACCACCGCAAATTTTTTCATATCCTTCGGAAATGTTTGTTCATGCAAAAAATTATGCAAAAGATTCCGACTTTGGAAGTTTGTGTGCTTCATCTGACTTATATTATTTTTATTTTCAAAAATAAAGCTATAAAAAACATAAAAAAATTTGTTTTTGAGCAATGCGTAAGTTGCACCAACAATACGATTTATTCCTTTTGGTGTAATGAGAATAACGAAGGTTATAAACACAGAATGGAGATGCTTAATTTACTAGTTATTATACAATACAAACACAAATTACCCAGTATAGAAAAAGTTAAAATTTTGAAACATTAATCTTAGTAAACCAAAAACATTAATAAATAGTAAATAAATAGTAAATAGTCCAAAAAAGCATTCGTGTTATTTCAACTTCATTCTATACAAACATAGATACAGAAGTACATAATTGAACTTTCTAAAAAATTACATATGGTAGGTACATACATAATTGAATTGTCTAAAAAATAACATTATAATTCGGTGTGGATCGATATGGGTTTATTTCTACAACAATAAAACACGTATTCATACCCTACAATAACACGATCGGTAACATTTACTTTTCCGCAGGTTATTTGCACATAAATTGTATGAAGACACGGCTTTTTGAATTTTTTGGTATTATTTTTACTGAATGTGTTTTCACGGAAAAATAAAAACAAAAACAATGTACACCAAGGGTTTACCAAAATTTTTTTCGTGTATTAGTGAGTAAGAGAGAAAATAAGTTGAGAGAATTTATTTATTTACAGTCATAAAAAAGTGTTAGTAATATAAGCCATTTTTGTATTAATTTCATCAAAATGAATAAAGTTGTGCATCTTTGACTTAATAATTAGGGAACGTTTTTTTTTTAGATATTTGTTGAGATTTAATTTTGGTTCATAAATTTTCTCTTCTACTAATAACCAATCTTTTATTTTTTCTAAAAAAAATTATTTTAGGTTTACAAGAAAAGCTGTACCCCATTTCTTATCATTTAAATTATTTACTTGACTATTAAAACAATCAAAAAGTCTTATAAGGCAATGAATTTTAATAAAAGCATTTTTTAACATAAAATATTTTTTGAGTGTAAACCTGAAACAAAAATATAGCATCCGCTGATATGTGTAATAGACGACTAAATAAAAGAGCATAAGCAATGTGTGTGAATTCTCACTACACAACTGTGGCATGAAATGGTAATCCCTCATATAAATATACATGTTTATGCGCTTTTTGTTCTCTTTAATTCTCTCAGTAAACATGAGAGTGAGCACGAAGATTTAGCTTTCCCTGTTACTTAGCCCTCTCATCAATAAGAAGCATAAAATGTTGTCAATTTTAAATACACTGTGTGCAATATCTTTATATATCTTTATCTTTGGTCAAACATTCTATACTTGGTTTGTCTAAATTTTTGTGCGCTTCTCGTACTGATTGTAATTGTCCGCATGAGATTCTCGTTTTATTTTGCCTGTTATTTACATCTATTTTTGACCGTCATCCCTTATCACGGCTTTGCGTTTTCCCGACATTTATCTCAAGTTGAACGTTGAACGCTAACCTTTGCAAGTTTTCAGGTCTTGTATTATTCGCGTAATATGAATTCTCGCGTTGGCGCGAGTCTTCTAACCTAACGTAATGTTTTTACCACAGTAACAGTTCGAAAACAAAGAGTTCTGCATGATAAGAAGAAAATATTTTCGACTTTTCATATAGCAGTTCATCTGGTATCGGTTTATAAAATCTACGAACATACGAACAGTATGTTCAGAGGGGTACTACATTCTAGACATTATTCTATGACAATGTGTAGAGTGTTGGCCTAGTGCAGCCCATATTTGCTTGGAATGCTGTCTATTTCTTAAGTAGAGTTTTTTCTTTATTCGTCACTGGATTCGATTCTATTTTTGTGTCACCGTATTATGGCTACTAATATCTTGTATAGTAATTCCTCTCCCGTTATTGTAATATTTCAACTCATCACTTTTCCGTAACTTGAAAATGGTTTCTCTATCAAACTAAAGTGATGTGGGGTCGTGGAAGTTCAGAAGGGGGTTTGAAGTCAATCCGTGCAATTTTTACTGGTGCTTCCTTATGGTTACGCAACTTCCCGATCTTTTCTGGGAGCTTTACGAGCTATTCGTACAATATTTTCTGAAGGGATATTGCTTCCAATTTCGTTTTGTTACCGATTTCTCGAAACGTTCGCTTCAACTCTGTGGCTGTACGCCATTATTCATTGATTATGCGATCAGTGAATGCTTGGATCCTGCTAAAATTTAAAGAGACAATTTATCATCTGGTGTAATTTTCTTATGTTGTTCTACTAGCCGCTTCTTCTGCTATCATTGTTATGCGTCCCAGGAACTTTCTTTTCTTAACTATAAGCAGCTGCCGAGTTGAAATATCTAGAATAATTTAATTCAATGCTCTTCGTTCGTGTTAAAATAATTTAGTATTTCTTCTTACAATCTCGTTGATAGTGGTTCGTAGTATTTTCTCTTTCCTTTATCGGAGGATAAAACTGTACTGGGCGAATATGTCTTACATTTTGTCGGTTATATCTGTTGTTGTCTAGAAACGACGTCCTCCGGTGCTTTTGTGGTGGTGGGTTCGGTTCCTCCCACTCGCTCTGATTTTTCAATCGTTAATTTAGACTTTTTTCATTGCAAAAATCATAAAGACGAATTTTAAAAAATTTTAAACTATCTCAAGAGGGCACTTTAGGTATAAATTTATATTTTTAAAAATGTAGGTATAAATTTATATTTTTAAAAATTTAGGTATAAATTTATATTTTCAAAAATCATTGTTGGACTCTTGGATACCGAAGAAGAATTCTTGGGCACTTAGTATTTATTGATAAAAACATGTGTGATAATCGACAAATGCCAACTTGGAGTAATAGTTCTTTGATGGAATAGGTAACATAGGCGTTATGATGGGACCTAATATTAAGCCCAATGGGATGGCTGCCAATTAAACCTAACTTAATTATTTCCACTATACTGACAGAAATTTATTATGATACGCGGAATATACAAATATTTACTATTTTTCGAATTGAGATATAATTATTATTCATGAAAGTTGTTTAAAATCGATCCAACTTATATTTTTAATTGTAAAAGAAGCCAAATAACTTTAAATCCATTTAATTTTTCTCACAATACAATTATTGTTCTCTCACCAATACCACCTCAGTTTTATTTTATTTTTATTTCTCACAAGCAAATACTTGTAATTGATAATGGAATACAATAAGTAACTTATTGTACTATTCAAATAAAAAATTGTATGCATAATTTACAGTAGACAGCAGAAGTCTTACTACCCCAATGCATTATAACAAATTTAAGTTTTTATACTTATTTCATCAATTTAATTTATATCTGTTTTATTATATAATAAACAAATTTTTAATGTTTTTCATAAAACAAGAGAAAAATAAGGAACATTTCTGATGAGTCCATATTTTTGGACCTATTTAGTATTGAACATACCAGTTTTGTTTAGTGTTTTCTGGTGATATTTGCCGCCATGCGCTTATGAGCAGGTTTTTCGGTTGAGTTTGATTTGATGTTCACCAAAAAACATTAAACAAAACTAGTATTCAGTGTTAAACATCAATACCAAATGGGTTAAATGTTGTGCTTGACCTTTAGAGAAAATTTTCATTCCTGAAATTATTAAAATATATTTGGGGACTAAGGCTTCTGCTATCCACTGTATATAATAAATAATTGCTGTGCAGTGAAGATAGAAATGAATAGTTTCGAAAGGTAGAGTACACTTCTTTTACTTTTTGAAAAAGGGGGAATGGAAGAGATATTGTGATTGGCGGTGAAGTGAAAGTGTCGGCGGGTCACTTGATGGTGAAAGGTTCTTCCATTAATCTCGTGACGGCCTATCAGTGGTCGTTAATCCAAGGAAGATTGCTAAAAGCGTTCCGGAGATATGGCGGTTTTAGCAAATTGTTCACTGGGAGCAAAACTTTATTGTTGTTATTAATATTTACTTCTAGCACCAAAGTATACTTGTATATTTTCTTCAATATTAATATTTAAAAATACTTATGGTTACAACAGATATTTCCAAGGAAAAAACTATAACATACCCTACTCAAAACAAACTACTATAACTATACTAAACTACTATTTTGGTTTTTAATGGTGGATATACAAAAGCAAAAGCATACAAAACTCATTCTCTCATTTATGTCCATAGTAACTGTTACGTATATAGTATATTTATTTTGACAATACTTTAAGTTATACTCTTACACGCCTATATTACATACAACAAATTTTTCACAAAAAAAACAAGCAGTGAAAAAAATTGTTTTCAAATATGGAAATTATACAAACAAGAGATTAAAAAAAAAAGAAATAATGCATACTTTAACACCATATTGGGATTAGAAGAGCATTATACGGTAGGAATTTGCAATCCCATCTCAGGTTTAATAAACTTATGAACTTTAGGTAACATAACTCCATGTGTGCTACCTGAAATTTAAATATATATTTTTTTTCACAACAGAATCTCTAAACATCGTATTGGTATTTTGTGTTTCTGCAAGTATGTAAACATGTCAGAAGCATAAATCAGATGTATGTAAATAGGGCTCAAAGTGCTTCACTAGGCATTGGTTTAATGGGAAGAGCTTAGAAAATTTACGTTTTTAAATACAAAGTTTCTGGCATTTAAATAGCCGCCTAATGGTTCATTTTGGTTTAATTCCTATACACACTTTATTAAAGGCTTTCGAAATGACAATAAATAGAGCGAAACAATACTTCTCTGCATAGGCTTTTTTTTTATTAAATTCACTAGTATGTGAGTTTTTGAATGTTGCTGTGTTCATTTCAAAACCCAAATAGATGAAACACAATGGTCTATAGAAATCAAAAAGTGTTTAAGACGAGGAAATGTATTAAATATAAATAAAATCGACTTAAATTTTACACCCAATAACATAATACTTAGTTGGGTATGCGTGTAACATTTTCAATAATACAATTCTTTCAGTAGATGTACATATTTTATTTAAAAATATTTTTCACTAACAAACTTAACGACACACACAAAACATAAAGCAATTAAATTCATGCGATTAGCCCAACGCTCAATAAACAATTCATGCCTGCGCTCAGGAGCTGAAAAAGAAATACTTGTTGAAGTCTAAGGTGGTTACAGAGATAGCGCAAGAGGCTTAGAGATGATACGGACTGCGAGGATAGACGCTTCCCAAGAGAAGTAAAATGTCGCACGAGAAAATGGGACGAAAACTAAGTGAAAGTGAGACACAAACAAAAGGGAGGTACTGAAACCAGGAAGAAACCGAAAACTAATATGAAGAAAAGAGCACTGCCTCTTCCGAAAATATAGTCGAATATACATATACGAGGTGTAACCAAAAAATAACCGTTATTTTCAAATTTCGTGAGTTGCCTAAGTTCGATTTTCGCATTTTTTCTATTATATTGGTACACATCAGAGATCAGCAATGAGTATACAAAAAAAATGAGTAGATTTGAATCATACTCATAATTTCTGATAATTATACGCATTCATACTTATTTTAATATCATACTCATACTACTCATATTCAAGGCTTGAAGCGTACTCATCATACTCATACTTAACACTACACATGATGTTTTTGATTTCTACTCTCCATGACTCAACATTTACAAGAATTACAAAATTAGTATGAATCGCGTACGAACAGTACAATACTCACTAGAAGGTTGTGTGTTAGCTCTGTTCGCTACTCTGTGTTTTGTGCTTGTGTCTTTTTTCTTTTGTAGTAAACGCAACAATAAATAAGACTGTAAAATTTGATGAATGATTCGGATCACTCGAATCGTTTATGAGTGTTATAAGTATTTTTCTAAATTTATGAATCTGAATGAGTAGACGTATGAAACAAACATATTACAAATGTACTTATTTGTACTTACAAATCAACGTTGTAG
Organism: Sarcophaga bullata; assembly: GCA_005959815.1. NCBI lineage: Eukaryota > Metazoa > Arthropoda > Insecta > Diptera > Sarcophagidae > Sarcophaga > Sarcophaga bullata. Next base: position 66,506 of record QOCX01000889.1, read on the forward strand.
TGAGTACGGATGAATCATAGTTAAATTTCAATACTGTTGACTCACTCGTACTCAAAATTTCATGAGTACTTATGAGTAGCGAAAAAGTGATTCATTGCTGATCTCTGGAACACATGTCTGTTATATATGCCATTTTGGTTGTCAGTTTGTTTTTGATAAAAAGGTTAGTAATGTTTTGGTGTGTGTCGCCGTAGTCTAGTAGGTAGTGTGTTGGCTTATTAGACGAAAGGCCAGGGTTCGAATCCTCGG
>QOCX01000890.1:0-15831 GCA_005959815.1 Sarcophaga bullata
AAATAAATAATAAATAACATTTTCCGTACAGCAGCTCTAAGAAATTGCGCTGGATCTATTCCTCCAGTTTTAGTATTAGNAAAAACAAAAACAAATTCATTAAGTGCTTATAAATCAAAGAATAAAATTAAAAATTAAATTAAATAAAATAAAATTAAATTAAACTAAAATTAAAATAAATAATAAATAACATTTTCCGTACAGCAGCTCTGAGAATTTGCGCTGGATCTATTCCTCCAGTTTTGATATTAGGTTTTTCTGAAAATTGATTAAAATTATTAATATGAAGTGGAATATGTATTTTATTAAAAACTTACACACTGTCACAGCTTTTCTTCATCTTCTTGCACGTTTTCACTTAGTTTAAATAATTCCTTCATGTTAACAAAAGGAGTTTTGTTCTTATTTTTCTTTTTTTTAATCACTTACGCAACTTAACTTTGCTTTCACCACCGCACAATGTGAACTAAAGAAATAATATAAATCAAAAAACTCATTGGTTTTGAAACAAAAATCTCACGTTATAAGTAACGGTATACGAAAAAAAAAAGTAAAAAAAATATGATTTGTATGCCTTGAACAGGAATCATATTACGATCATCCTCGTGCTTAATTTATAATTCCGCACATTTTACCAGTTTTGTTTTTGTGATTTGAGTTAGTCGATTTGTAAGCATTTGAAAGAGTCTTTTTGTAGCCCTTTTTTGAGCACCAAACTGATAAATTAGTTTTTGGTCGTCCAAGAGAGTCAAAAAAGGCTTATTTTGGTGATTTTGTAAAAAACGATCTTCCAATTGCTAGCTGGGATTATTATTGGTAGCCATACACATAACTCCTATATCGTTATATTAAGGCTCCGAGGAAAAAATTGATCAAATTTCTTATAAAAATTAATTCCTTAACTTTCATTCATTTTCTATTTTCATCATGCATTTTGTTTGTTTTTAATTTTTCTCGTAGTTAGTTTTTTTTATTCAATATTATATTTTATATTAGTTTATATATATTTATATATATTTATATTAGTTTATATTCAAATGTTTAAAACAAGTTATACGTACATTTTCATATATTATAAAGTTAAATATTACTTCTTTTGATTTTTGCGTATTTTAAAGACTTTTACAACGCACTTATAAAAATGTAAGTATATTTTAATTATCTAATGCCGATGATTTTAAATCATTTCCCTTAAAAAATTGAGTTTTTTATATATGTACGTCGAATAAAATCGACTATTATAATTTTTTTCCTTATTTTGATATGGGATTTATAATATTTGTGACCTTTTAATGTTATAACGTTATCATTTTCTAATCTAATTCTACACTAATTTTTCTAAATTTGGCAGTTTTTCTCATTCTATTTATAGACACATTTTCTATTTGAATTTGACAGTCAGGCCGTTTTGGAAGTCAACATGTTTAGTATTTTTAAATTTTCTCCTCAACAGAATCAATGTCTTCATCATGGTTATATCTAACTATCAGAATTTGAGATTAAGTTATTTTTCGAAGAAAAATTCTGAATTAGAAATCCGGCCAACGGTAATGCCTTAAAACCTAACCCATTGTCATTTACGATCTTTAATATTGCCTACAATACTTAAATTCTAACTTTTAAATTTTAATAATTGTCTGCTTTGGATTTTAATTACTTAAGCAAATTTCTGAAACTTATTAAGAATAAATGTTTTCTGTAAAACACACCGATATGTATTACACGGTGAGACAGTCAAAATACACCCAGCTAATGACATAGTTTAGTTTGTGAGTTTTGTTGACTAGAACTCTTAAATACCTTTTTTTATATTTCTCGAACCCTCCAACCTTCTTTTATTTTACAAAACCTGATTTTTAGTCTTCTCACCCAAAATTATTAATTACCCAAATATTTTTTAACCTATATTCAAAATCCAAAGTTCTTTGAAAAGGGGAGAGATGAGTCTTTAAAACGGTTCAAACTTATATGTAATGAGTTTTGATAGGGTAAACTTAGAAGAAATGCTTTTTTCTTTTTATCTTAATTGAAAAGTTTAAGTGCATTATGAAGAGGTTGACACTTTGTTTGATAAAATCGGACAAAAATTATTGTAGTTATTATTTAAATAGTATAACAGTCATGTTATAGTTTTTATATATGTCACCTTATCAAATGAACTTTAGTTCAAAAATTTAAAAAATTCTTGATGGCTCCTGATTGCTTACCGCAAAATGTGTCGATCTCACGTTTGGGAGTTTTTAGCTCCCACATTTTCCCAGACAGCAACGTAAGAATTTCTGTCGCTTAGCTTAAATAAAATAAACTATTTTTTTGTAAGTCTTAAGATTTAATTTAATAAAGTTGGTAATCATAAGAGTAACAACTAAAATAAAAAAGTTAAAACTAAAAATATAAGGCTGAAATTTTATAATAATTTAGTTGGTTTTGCAAACCGAATTTAATAAAGTTATTAAATTTTCAAAGTTAAACAAAAAATCTTATAATTTAGAAAAGAATAAATTTAAAATTATTACAAACAAAGACAACAACAACTACTTAAACAAAAGTGCTTAGTGAAAAAAATTTGAGTAGATTCGATGTGAACAGGCACATACAGGAGGTCGACGAGTCAAGGCAGGAAAAGATTGCCGAATTAGAAGCAAAATCAGTTGCAAGAACAACAACTGCAAATGCAACAGCAGCTACAGCCGTTACAAGAGCAACAAAATCAAGCGCAAAGATTGGGCCTGAAGCCTGAACATATAATAGGCGAATTTAGGAGATTAATGCCGTTGAATAGAAATCACAATTTTAGGCCGTTCATTATGTCGGTAGAATTAACAATGGCGTTAGCAGCCGGAGACGCGGACCTCATAGAATGTGGACCAAGGATAATCACAAATGAAAAACTAGAAGGAGGGATAATTGTTAGCATCTAACAACAGACGTAGCATCTTAGGAGGAGATAAAAACCAACCCCATACAGCCAAGGAGAAGAGATTTAATTTCGTCAAAAACGTTAAAGTAAGAGACTTAAGAGATTTTTCATTATATTTGTTAAGATTTTTTAATTATGAGATTAGCGAACTATACGAATAAGATATAATAAGACCGGTCCTACTAGTGTGGATAGGAATTTAGTCGACCTGATGATGGAAATAATAGATTTACAAGTAAGGGCTCATATAGGCAAGGAAGAAACTTCATCATAGATCTAACTTGAAAAAAGGTTTTGTCAATAGTAATAGCACATTTATCATACAAATAACCGACAGAATTATCAACCAACTAAAAACTCTGAATATACCGACAGAAATTTTCGAACCCGAAAGAATTACCAAACGTATCACAATAACTTAAGCTCAGAATATATAAACAGCCTTCAATATAAGCCAAGTAGTAGCCAAAAAAGGAATAATTTTCAGGAATAAAGTAGCGAAAACGTCAGGTGAAATCAACAGGAGCGATACTGTCAGAATAATAAAGTAGGGAATTTGCAAAATAAGACTAATAGGTATAATGAGAGAGATAACTCTAAAAACTACCAAATAAACTAAACGAGTTCCAATAGGACTAGAAATTCTTATATGAGTGTAAACCAGTAACTACCTATATGGACGTATAAAATGGAGAGGAAAAAGAGGTAAATTTTTTAATACAGCCACCTAAATCCAATTACCGATAGCGATACTCACTATTGGAAAACAGAAAAAGCTATTTTTAATTAATACTGTATCTTCAACTATTATCATTAAACCCCACGTTAAGTAGATTGCAAAATTCTTTTAATAATTCGTTATAAAATTCAGTACCTCTATCACATTTTGAATTCCTGACACATTCATACTTTAAAATAAATTGTTGAACTAATGCTTTCGCTATACTTCTAGCATCTTTTGTTTCAATGGGGTGTGTTATCACGTATTTTGTTAATTCAGACTGCATAGTTAATATGTATCTATAGCCGTCAGAAATTCTTAAAGGACCTACAGAATCTATTTCTATTCCTTCAAAGCTAGTGTTAGGACTTTCTGTTATTACAATTTCTTTTTTAATATGTTTAATTTGTTTACTCTTTAGGCATTTATCCCATTTCTTAATATAATCTATAACCATCTTCCTAATATTTTTTCATATATAACGTTGTTTTAATTTTAGAACTGTTTTTCTTATACCAAAATGACCCGATATTGGTGAATTGTGGAATTTTCCACAAACAAACTGTTTTATTAATTTTTTATTTGTAATGTGTTCCAAAGGTTTAACTCAAAAGGTTTCAACTCAAAATTTCTATATTTACTCGATAAATATTATTTGTTAATTATATTAGGTTTGAAATACAAAAAAACCGCTTTAAACTTTTATTATTGTCTTCATATAATCTTTACAAATATCGAAATATGCTTAATCTATGATTTTACAATATTTTGTGACTAAGTTTAAATTTATATTTTTGCTTATATTAAAAATTGTAATGTATATAATATTTTGCCGCCGTGGTCTAGTAGGTAGTTGGTTGGCTTACTAGACGAAAGGCCAGGGTTCAAATCCCCGGTCAGACATCAAAACGAAATATGAAAAAAAAAATATTTCTTCGGCGTCCTCTCAGCAGATTTCTGGCAAAAACTCTGAGAGTAAATAAAATTGCCATGAAAGTTTCTCAAAAATCTGTCGTTCGGAATCGGCTTTAACTGTAGGTCCCGCTACTCATGTATAAAAAATTACACACAACAACATAAGTGGTGTGAGAAGCTAGGCCGTAATCCTGACTGAAGGGCTGTAATGGCCAATTATGTTATGTTATGTTATAATATTTTGCAATCTGAATTTTTAGCAGAAGTTTATTATTTTGCTTATTATTTTAATTTATTCATATTACTATATTGTTGTTGTTTCATTACTTCAAGATTAGCCTACTTTTAATAATTTGTTTAATAATAAATTTATTCTGTATTTATTAGTGGGGTTTAATGTATTTATTGAATGTGTTTAATATTAGTGGTTTTTAATGTATTTGTTGAATGTGTTAACTCTCCCTTTCTTAAGTATCGCTGTCCCTTCGATAATAGTAAGTAAGGTTTATGGGTAATTAATTTTAACTTCAGGGAAAGTAAAAATTTCTGGTAGATGTAGTGGTTTATTATTACTCCCATATTTGGAGTATATGAAAGTTATCAATATTAGAACCAATTCTATAAAAAGGATTACGAAATTAGTACCTATTGAGATTATACCCTTATGTGAGAGTTCTTTTTTTAATGTTACTCAAATGCAGATTATGAAGATATTGTATATCAAGTTTGATTTCTTGTTCTGTAATATTGCTGTGCAGTATTGATGGAAGAATCTGGAATGATCTTGTTTCCCAGTTCGAATAAGTGACATTGTTTAATGATAGTGTATCATTAAAGATATTTAGAATAAAGTTACCATTTAAAAGTTGAGAGTGATTTCCAAATTTTACGGTTCCATTGTAATTTGATAAAAAAAAATTGTTCCCTTATTCCACCATTCATTATTCCAATATGCAGTGGTCAAGGTTTAACTTTTCGACCTGGTTTTGTTTACAAATTGAGACATCATCATTTATTGGACATTCTCCCTTAATCCCATCTTTGTCAGTATGTGACAACAGCAGATTATTAAATTCTAAGTAAACTTTTTTCTCATTTTTTACAGTTGACCGCAAGATAATGTTGTTAAAGATCGTGTCCTGTGTTTGTGGAAGGGATATAATATACAAAAGAATTGAACTTTTGACGACCACTGACGGCTCTGCAAATTGTAAAGATTGTATTTCATTTTTATAGGGAATTGTTTCAATTTGTGAAAAGATATTCAATATATCTGCCTTGTTTAGTATTGAAGAATGGACTACTCCTACCTTTGCTAGCTGACATGCCATCACTATTTAGTAAATCTCATCTTTCATTAACTCAATCTTATTGTAAAGTGTTTGCGCTTTTCTCCTCGATATTTCCTCTGTTGTTATAATCGTCTAGCAAGTTTGTTGTGGTTTTGATTAGAAATTTATTAATAGTATACTGTTTGTTGTTGTTTTTAACGATTTCATCGGTCTTGTCAAGAATTTTATCCCAGTCAGTTGCATCGGGGTTTCCAGCAACCCATTTCCATGCAGATCTGATCCAATTTATAGACCTTCTACTTTTTGTTGAATTCCAGACATGAAGCAGTGTTTCAGTTTTCTTGGTGTCAATCCGCACGGCTGATTTAAGATCATTTACTGCTTGTTCATATCCCTCTAAATTGATCGTATGTATTATCCTGTAGTTTTAATTGCTGATTTTGCCAGTTCCTCTTTTGATGGTGACAAGCGGGCTGCGGGATATATGCGTGAGAAGTGTCGACCGTTGCCGGGAGTGTACCGCGAATGTAGGATTATGAGGGTCTGAAAATATATGAGTTAGTTTTTTAGGTGGATTTATGGATGCTTTGAACTGCTTGTTTTTTTTTTTTTTTTTTTTTTTTTTTTTTTTTTTTGTTGAATTACAATATCATTCTTGTGTGGTGATTTCTTTTGGCTTTGTTGCAGTGTGCGCTAGGCTTCATTGATTACGCACGGAGGTATTTGGCCTATAATCAGCTAGGTTTTGATAATTGATTCTTTCAGTTGTTCCAAAAAAATATCGGCTGGTTTTTTCTTGGATACAGAATGTATTGTGTTACTGTATCTGTCAACGGTTATGTTAATCAGTTCTTTCGTAGATAGATCGGGGTACTCTTCACCAAGGCATCTGGCCATTTCTAAAATTGTAGAGTGAACTCTTTCTATAGCGCCATTAACTTCGTTTTTCTGGGTAGTTGCAAAATATGTTTGAATTCCTAGGCTTTCTATGTAATTTAGTACAATAGGACTTATAAAACTGCCCTCATTGTCCATAATAAGAGTCTTAGGAGCGGAAAACGTGATGCAACTTAATAATTTTATCCCTAATATGTAACACAGACTTATTTTTTATGCGAAGGAATTTGGCGTATGTCGAAAATTTATCAACGCAAGTAATGTATTTATACTCCATTATGTCGATATGCAAAATTTCTGTTGGATAAGATGGAATAGGGGTGGGTTGCAATACAGGGTTTGGTAGGTGCCTATCGTATTTATTTTTGTTACAAATCTCACAAGATTTGATGAAATTTTTATTAATTTGGTCATTTTCAGAAAATAATACTTTTCTAAAATTTGATTCTTGTTTTCTTCAAAATTCCTATGGACACGCTTGTGTTCATTATTAATTATTAACAATTAATATCTTCTACGAGTCTCTGTGTTATTCTTATCCGGAACTTTGAAAAATTTTCTTTGTAGACTTCTTGCAATAAGGCAAGATATTTTTCAGGAATTTTAATTCCGTTTATTATTAAAGATACTAGTTTTTCCTTTAATACCTTGATAAAAAATTTTTTATCAAGTTTCCCTTTCTTTATGTAGCTTCTCTGAAATACATTATGAGGATTTTCATAATGATTCGAGCCTACTTTTTTTGAAAATATAAGTTGATTCCGGAAAACATTTATTAGTGCTTCACAATGTGGTATAAGGAGAGAAGCATCCTCATCTGAGCTATGTTGGGTGTCGTTATCGGAAGAAGTCAACATGTTGAATTCCGTTGGTAGTCTTGAAAGCGCGTCCGCGACAACTTTGGTTTTCCCAGGCTTATAAATTAGTTTATAATTATATTCCTGTATCCTGGCCTTCCATCTTTTTAGTTTAGCATTATTGTTTGCGTTACTTAATGCAAACATTAACGGTTGGTGGTCAGTAAGGATTTCAATTTCTCTAGCCCCATAGAGGTAAGACCGAAGTTTGTCAAGAGACCATACTATCGCCAACATCTCCTTTTCTATTGTAGAAAAACTGTTTTTTGTTTTATTAAGGGACCTTGAAAGGTATATAATTGGACGATCCCTGCCAATTTCTCCTTGGGAGAGAACGGCTCCTATTGTAACATTTGAGGCGTCTGTAGTCAAAATGAACGGTTTCTGAAAATTTGAAATAACTAAGACTTCTGACGATACAAGGAGATCTTTTAAGTTTTTGAATGATTTTAAGGCCTTATCATCCAGTGTAATGCTAACGCGTTTTGACTTATTGGCTTTTATCTGAGCGTTTAAACCCCTTGTTAGATTTGTCAGAGGTTTTGCTACTTGAGCAAAGTTTTTAATAAATCTTCTATAATAAGAAGCTAGGCCAAGAAAGCTTTTTAAGTCCTTAAGATTTGTAGATTTGGAATTTGTTGTATTGCTGTAATTTTAACTGGATCAGTATACCAGCATTTGATACGACGTGGCCAAGAAATTCTACGCTCGTTTTCATAAATTTTGGACTACTCAAGATTTACTTTTAGTTGAGCTTTATCAAGCAAAGAAAATACTTTCCTAAGGTTTTCAATATGCTCATTAATATACACATAGCAGACCTTTCCTAAAAGTGGGTGTAGGACATCATTCATCATTCGCTGAAATATCGCTGGTGGGTTTTTGAGCCAAAAGGGAGGCCTTAAAAATTCAAAGTCCCATTATTTGTGGAGAACGCCGTTTTCTCTATATCCCTGCCCCTCATTTTAATCTGATGAAATCCAGAAGTTAAGTCGAGAGTTGTAAAGTACTTAATTTTCCCTAGATTAGAGAGTGTACTGTTAATGTCGGGAATGGGATATGCATCGGGAATGGTTACAAGACATTGGGCTTGGGTTTTTTCCACAATCCATAAAGGTGAGTTATGTGGACTCTTAGATGGTCTTATTATACCGTCCTCAATCATTTTTCTAATTTGTGCTTCAATCTCCAATCTTAGTTAGTTTGGATATGGGTATGACCTCGTGTATATAGGTTCATCTGTTGTTGTCCTTATTTCAGCACGAACATTAGTTTCGATTGTCCCGGAGTCCGATACTGGTCCAAATAGGTTGATATTCTCGTTCAGACATCAAAACGAAATATGAAAAAAAAATATTTCTTCTGCGACTTCCTCTCAGCAGATTTCTGGGAAAAACTCTGAGAGTAAATAAAATTGCCATGAAAAGTTTCTCAAAAATCTATCGTTCGGAGTCGACTTTAAACTGTAGGTCCCGCCACTCATGTATAAAAAAATTAACACACACAACATAAGTGGTGTGAAAAGCTAGGCCGTAATCCGGACTGAAGGGTTGTAATGGATAATTATGTTATGTTATGTTATAATATTTTGCAATCTGAATTTTACTCTTATTACTTATTACTAAATTGTTTCATTACTTCAAGTTTAGCCTACTTTTAATAATTTGTTTAATAATTAATTTATTCTGTATTTATTAGTGGGGTTTAATGTATTTGTTGAATGTGTTTAATATAAGTGGTTTTCAATGTGTTTGTTGAATGTGTTTAATATTAGTGATCTTCAAAGTATATTCTTAGTGAATGTGTCAACTTATATTCCCTCGACATGAGCTCAAAAATATTATCTTCGCATGATAAAGCGAGATTCTTTATATTCTTCTTGTGCATATAAATTATCAACTTCTCTAGTGAGATCTTCATCATCATTTATTACAAAGCTATTATTCTTATTCTCTATGGTACCATTCTTAGGTGCATCTTTCGTATTTTTGTACCGATTTTAATAATATTAAATTTTAATTTATGACTATTCTTTATATCTCGTAACGATGTACATTCCCACATATTATTTTTATGTTGGCCTTGTGATGTGGCATCCACACTATCTATCTCCATATTTTTAGTATTTTCCTTTGCTTTCATTCCACGTGTTGTTACTAAAATTTTCGATAGTTTGCTAATGTCTTCTTTTATATGTGTCGTAATTTCCAACATTTCAGAGTTTAACTTTATTCTCGACAAAGCGTGTGCGTTAGTATATATCTTTCCTTTCTTATAAACAATTTTAAAATCATAATCTGACAAATCTATTCGTATTCTAGTCAACTTAGATGATGGATTTTTGTGAGAAAAAAAGTGAGACGAGTGGGCTGTGATCCGTCACTACAATAAATTTTCTACCAAATAAATATGGTCTAAAAAATTCTATCCTCCAATGTATTGCAAGTAATTCCTTTTCAAGTACTGGCTTGTCCGAATCATATTTTCATAATGTTTTGCTCCCATATGAAACTGGTAAATCTTCTCCTATTTTCCCTTGATATAAGACAGCTCCCAATGCATATTGTAATGCGTCAGTAATCAATACAAATGGTTGTTCAAAATCTGAATATCTTATGTTGGTGCACTAATCAATTTTTTGTTAAATAAGTCAAGAGCCTGTTGACAATCTTAAGTCCATTCGAACTCTTTTCCCTTTTTGGTTTGATCGTTAAGACATTTTGTTATTTCAGCAAAATTCCTTATGAAACATCTGTAATAATTACAAAATGATACAAATTTTTTTGCCTCATCTATGTTTTCTAGAATTGGATATTGTTCAATCACTTTATGTTTTGAATTATCTGTCCGTATATCGTCTTTCGTTATCTGCTGTCCTAAATAAATTACCTCTGATTTAAGAAGTACACGTTTTGCTGCATTCAATTTTAAATTATATTTTGATAAACGTTCGAATACTCCTACCAAATACAATAATAAATGGTAATCGTTTGAATTGATAGTGTCCATTACTAGTTGAGAATGCAGTTAACTGCCTTGAATCGTTGTCTAAATCTATTTGATGGAATGGGCTCGTCATGTCTAGAGTTGAAAGATACTTTGCTCTTCCAAGACGATCTAAAACATCTTCTAGTCCTGTCAATGGAAATATATCATTCACTATCTTTTTGTTAAGTTGCCGAAAATCTACAACTAATCTCCATTTTTTCGGTTTCCACTCTTTTTTGGTATATTTTGGATGAAGTTAATTTTTTTCTCTCCAGATGGAAAATATCCTGATATTCTTTAAGAATTTGTATCAATTCTGTTTTGGCTTTATTGTCCTTAACGTCAATTTTTAGGATGTCAAGTAATTTTCTAAATCTGTCTTCACTGAAAATTGTTTTTTTGGTATACGTGTACTTTGTAATACAGTATAAATTCGTAATGGTTCTATTTCAAAATTAATATTTTCTATAATCACGTCGTTATCTGTTGTATTTAATATTTTGATATGGTGATTTCCGTTTCCTGGTACTATTGTATTACTAATAAATATACCTGATTGAATTTCCTTGTTAAGAATAATGCTATCTTCACTTATATCTAAATTTATAGAATGAATTCTTTCTGATCGTTTTTCTACCTTTATGCAATAATTCTTATTTATCCATGATTTCATACGTATGGTAATTTCTTTACTCCCTAAAGTAAGTGACAACGTAAATGTTTTATAATCAACTTTACATAAGAATTTTGCCAATGATGTGAAATTTATATTTTTCTTTTATATTATTTATGTTGAAGTGCAACTACGATGTTCCTAACGACTTAATTCTTTCTGTAGTGATATCTGTAAAACTAATTGATCTTTCTTTGTCAGTATGCATAGAGTCTTTATTTAATGTATTGATCTTACACAAAGGGATGTCTGCTCCTGTGTCTATTAAAAATATAAGTATTAAATCTTTACCTAAAACTAGGTTTATAAAATTTGTCACGTTATTTGATATTTGGAAAACATCTATTCTTATTATTGGACCTCCGGATAGTGGGTTTGCACAGTTCTTTGACTCACATTCGGATCCTGGTTGTTTTCCTGTACATAGTGTACATTTCGTCGGATATTCTGAAAATTTCTTTTTCTATTGCTATAGTTAGTGTTGCTATGACTATCACTGTTATTATTATTATTATACCTGTTTGTTCTATTACTGTGATTATTATTGTTATAAACATTTGATACATTACTGTGGTTTGTATAATTATGGCCGTATAATTATTATTATAGTGTATTGTCCTATCATTACTATTATTTCCGTTATTATTGCTATTTGACCGGTTGTTGTTATATCGGTTCCTGTTGTTGTTCTGATTCGTATTATTTCTTCTGTTATTGTAATTGTTCCTACTGTAATTAAAGTTCTCTGAATTATTCCTCCTATTATTATTGTTTGAGATATATAAAATTTTTTCCAAGTCGTTGGAGAATTCTGTTTCCAACACTAATAACTCTAATTAGCATTAAGTTCTTTAGGCTTTGATGCAAATACTGTTGGTTTAAGTTCTCCTTTTAAGCCATTCTTAAATATATTCAATGTATAGTCTGCGTTTACTTGTTTTATAGTAGTAACCTGTGTACTGTTGCATCCCTCTATACTCTTGATCTGTAATTCGTTAAGTTTTGCTATCATTTCTAGAAGTTTTTCATGATATGTGTTTACATTCTTGCTTTTTTGTGAAAAATTACTTAAAATAACCTGTATTTTGGGAGACGGGTAACCTGTATTTTGAGATGTTTGATAGCAGGAAACCTGTTTCAAAATTAATTCTAATTTATTCAAAATTTCTCCGTGGTATTTATACAAATTTCTTTTGGTTACAATTCAATATGTTTATACATATAATTGCTTAGTATTACAAAAATTAGTATTTCTTCTCTTATAATTTAACATGTATTTCAAAACCAATTATTTACAAATTTCTTTTATTAATTCATACATGTTTACTGTTGAGTGTTCTAAATAAATTATTGTGTTGAGTTTTTGTTACATTTGCGTGGTATATTTCTTGTTGCTATTTTCGTGATTGCTTGGGGTTTTAAATTACATTAAAATTATTAAAATTTATAATTATTATTATATTATTTATATACTCGCCCACATGCCATTGTCAGTACCTAACTCAGTTATTATACAGTACAAACTCCACACCATTTTCTTTTTGGCACTGGCAAAACATGTACGAGGCTCAGCGAAAGACGCAAGAGTAAACTTAAAATTAAAAGGCTTAAATTTTGGGCCTTATATACCTAATATTTCTTTGGATTCCCTTAAGGTCAAATACTCCATTTAACTCATTTGATGTTGAATGTAGATCAGTGATGTCCATCGATCTAGTGGTAGGCTCTTTAGTAGGGCAAAAACCACTGGTGAATGGTCGAAAAGAGGGAATTTAAAAACGCTGTAGGCGGGCAATCCTCTGTCGAAACTAGCCGTTTTCGAAAAATTTTAAGTTCCACACTGGAATGCATCCAGTTCAGAGGCTCACTTTTCGGGGAGTGTTATCCTTGGAGATTAAGCTATCAAATTAATGAACCACCGTCTGGAAATTACTCCCCCTAACTCTTACCCCAAGCCAAGTGCAGTGAACTGTTAGATACTGTGAACCATTCAAGTCCCCAGGACCGGATGGTATTATTCCGAATGACATTCAACATGAGGAATAGACCATTCTTCCTTGACTGCTTGCTATCTACATATATCGCTAGTCTTAGGCTCATTTATATCCCTTGGAGCTGGAGAAAATCTAGGGTGATTTTCATTAACAAAGCCGAGAATCAGCCTTTGTTCCTTTCATTTGAAGATACTGGAAAAATCCTTGATGTTCATATTAGGGCCTCGATAGATCCATCACTTCTATTTTCATTCCATCATGCCTACACGAGAGGTAAGTCAGTAGAGACTGCACTACACTCCCTTATCTATAAGGTTGAAAAGTCTACGCACGTTAAAGAATACACTCTGGCCATTTTCGTGGAAATTGTAGATGCATTCAATAACGCCAACCCGGACAATATAGTCAGTGTTCTTATTTCTCTCAACCTGGAATAGGATCTCGTCAGGTTTATTGGGGTCCTTCTTAAGTCGAGAATAGTATTCTCCTCAGTGGGGGCTACATATTGCCAGAGGATTGTCCGTAGAGGTACACCGCGTATTCTATCGCCACTTTTCTGGAATCTCGCAGTCAACTCACTCTTGAAAAGGCTCGAATCCTCTGGTAATAACGCCATAACTTACGCTGACGTTCTTCCTAGCATAAGCGGAACCAGACTCACGTTGAGTCCCGAGGTTAAATATATGGGCCTAATCCTCGACCCCAAACTCAAATGGGGGGCAAATTTGGTTGCTAGGACAGGCAAAGATGCCTGTGGTGCTTACTGCTGCAGTAGAGCTGCAGATAGGATCTCCACCTAAAGATCATGCACTGGATTTATTCTGCAGTCTTCGAACTCAAACTCTTTTTTGGTGTTGCTTTCTGGTAGACTGCTCTAGACAAACTACACAATGTCAGACTTCTGATAAGGTCAGAAGGTCTACAGCTATTCATATCACTGATGCTCTACGTACCACCCCTACAAAAGCCTCAATGCTTGACTGGCTTTCTACTGTACTTCTTACTAACCAGCCAGATTAACTTGAGCATCCTTAGGGAGTGTAGCCGCTGTCTCAACGTCCTCTCTGAATGTTTCAGTGTCTCACTTGTCTGGGTATCTGGACACAGACACATTCAAGGAAACCGTAGGGAAAGAGATGGTGCACTCCTTTCGGAATCCTCGTCGATCGACTTGGATATGCCTCTAACTTCGATTAAATTGGGCAGAAATTCTTAGGAACGTCAACTTATTTTGGGTCAATGAAGAATCATGCTCCACTGCTACACTCACTTGGCCCTCTATGGATAGAGTAACTCGGACTTGATGGTAACTTCATCTCGATCACAGTGGCCATGCTTACAGGTCATTGTGTTATGGGAAGACAAGCGGAAAAAATACAGATCTCATCTAACGACTTCTGCCGTGCGTGTAGATTTGCTGAGGAAGAGGAGACTGTCATCCACTTCAGTTGCGGATATAGGTTATTTGGCCGTGCAATCATTTTCTGCTTGACGGAGCTATCATCCAATGATGTCAAGGATAGCCCTTCGTTTATTAAACTTTCGTGCTTGTTTTCCAACGTAGGGTGGTCGTGCTTTTAATTTGCAGCCCTTTCGCTGACCAACTTCTTCCCTAGTTTGATCGAACTCGGACAGTACAGAGACTGCGTTTAACTGCGGCCTCGCAATGGGCCGCTATGCGTACTCAAGTGAGCTTTTGGTATCAAAGCTACCACTCCAACCTACCTATCTACCCCAAATTAAATTGATTTCAAATATGTGATTAAAATACGTTTCAGTGTGATAAATGACAATTGAAATGTATATATAACGACAGTAAAAACTTTAATTATTTAACATACTTACATTCTGTTCTGAAAGAAATACAAGAGATAAATTTAGCTTTTGAAATGCTGATCATATTAAAATATTTGAAAACTTGCTAAGATTGTTGATTTGTGAGACTAAAATAATTATTCTTCATATGGAACATTTTAATTCTTTACAAGCAGATTTTGGTTTATTTATAAAAACATACTTAAATTTTGAAAAGAAGTGCAGTAAGAATAACATTTCTGTAAATGATAAAAAATAACTGAAAACAATCTTTTAAATTTTATAAAAAATCTTAAAATGGAAGTCTAAGTTACCATCAAATATTGTGTTCACGCTGGCCAGCCTAATTTTAAGTTTAACTTTAAGTGCTTTTACAACCGTATGTGTGTTTATTACTAAATCCACCCCCGAACAATAAGGTACGATTTTTGTTGTACAAATAAACAAAGTTTAATTGAAACTAAAAACTTTGGTATTTTCTTATTACTATCGCCAAATATTTTATTTTATTTTTTCCCGCTCCCCCCTAACATATTGGAATATATATAAAAACTTTAATAAGCACACAAAAGGTGCTTTAATATAATCCAAAAAATCTGCTTCCAATATTCGAAAAATTTTGTATTGAAAAACAAGACAAGAAGGATTTTGGAAAATTGTTTTAAAAACTTAAAAAGATGTAAATTTAAAAACACTGAAAGAACTGATAAGTTTTTGATCGTGGTTCTTAATTATAAAAATTCTAATATATAAGAGATC